>JACEIK010009370.1:41354-52333 GCA_018107945.1 Datura stramonium
ATTATATTCTTCAATGAATAGCTTGCTTCCCGGTTCTTGAATAAATGGTTCAAGTTATGTAATCAGGTCTTACAAGCTTTATTTTAGTTGCCCTTAGCGCTAGATTTGATTTAATTACTATATATTCCTCCAGTTGATGATGTTTATATTCAATTAGTAAGAAACTTGTATCTAACAACATTAGATGTAATTTAAAATCTCTGGGTGCAAATTTATTTTTCTTACTTTTTTGCCTACATTAGTTCTCATTTTTGCAAGCTTGCGATATAAAATGCATAACTAGAGCTGGCAGTCTGAAAATTGTAAGTTGCTCGATCCTACAAAATTTGAACTAAAGATGTATGTCATAATTTCATATCGAAATTCCTTCTAGACTGATCACAATTAATATTTGAAGTTGATTTTTAAATCTAACATGTCTTCTTTACAACTTTGTACATTCTCGTAGAAAATCGACATCTAGAGTTAGGAGAGTTTGAATCATGAGTCATTCAATTTCCTAGAAACCAGATATCAACTGCTGCAATATATCAAAAAATTAGAGCAAACTGCATTTTGTGCTAACCGAAATTAATTATGAACATGGGATACCAGTCTTGCATGTTGGTTTTGCTGCTAAACTAACTTTTGATATAAAAAAATTCATATCTTGATCATTTAGGAGCGTCTAAATTGTGAGCCATATGAGCTGTTGGAAAGCAAAATGAGAAAGAGGCAGTACATGCCAATAGTATGACCGAACTATTTTCTTATTGCTCGCAATGAATTCTTGAAGTTGATATAACTGCAGTGAGCTTTCAAATTGGTAGTACTCTTTATCTTTGTGCATTTATAGTAAAACAATTCATCCACGTATATAAGAATCACAGCCAAATTATAAGATTTGTATAGGCAATTTTTCAATGTCAGCTCAGATTTTATCATGCTCAACTCTTCAGCTTTGCATATTTGTGATAGAAAATCCATAACTCAAAATAGGATCATCTAAATCATGAGGCTTTTGTTCTATTTGAAAGAAACTCCAATAGTTACAACCTATATAAGAATCATGGCCAAAATCTTTCTAAATTTTTGTAGGTAATTCATCAATGTCAGCTCAAATTTTGTCGTGCTTGGCTCTATAGAAATGCACATATATGTTAGAAAATCCATAACCTAGAGTAGCAGAATCAAAATCATGAGCCTCTTGTTCCATTGGAAAGGAAACTCCCAAAACTGCAACATCAATAAAATTCATGGCTAAAATCTTTTTGGATTTATACAGGTGATTCTTTGAAGTCAACTCAAATTCTTCCCTGCTTCACTCTTCATTTGTGCGCATCTCTGCTATAAAATCCATATTTTGGCGTAGGAGGATCTAAATCACATTATCTCTACGCCATATGAAAGAAATTCCTAAACAAACAACCCTTGCAAATTAACGTGATAGAAATACTTTTAGAGTTTTTTCAATAATTTCTTGAAGTTGTTATAGATACCTGATGTGCTCATTTTTCCAACATTATGCACTCTCGCTAAAATAATTCACATATTGAGCTTGGAGCTTTCAACTCATCCATCGATTGATCCTCCAGAACGTGACCTACAAATGTTACAACTATGGCAACAATAGAGGTAACTCGTGTTGGATTTATCTACGCAAACTTCCTCTTTTTAGTGGCATTATCATATGAAGAAATAACGTAAACTTGGTAGAGGCATTTAAGACAAGCTGACAACAATCTTTGGCTTCATTCACTTTTGTGCTTAGATTTTTTGTGTAGTATAATGTATATATATTTTTTCATCCTTTTCTTTGAATCATTGACGTATCAAATTCTTTCAATATTAAAGAAATAAAATAATTTTTTATACTTTTTTTGTAAATTGTCTCCTTCTTTTCAGTTATGTATATCTCCTGCTTTGAAAATATTAACAAAATGATCAGATAATGCCATTCTTTTTTTTAACTCATGCGACTTAATTCAGAATAATATTGTAAACTAACTGCATATCTCAGTGAAGACAATCAAGTCATAACCTAGTATTAAAAAATATTTTTTTTGGCTCCTTAATTTTTCCTAGTCCGCTTCTTTGAGGTTTTCAACCTAGAAAATATTTTTATGTGTTCCAAATCTTACCTAGGCCACCTCTTTCAAGACTTTCAACCTAGTGTGCTTTTTTTGTATGGGGGAGAGGGGATGGGAGAAACATGCCATTTATGCTTGTGCATCAAGGAGAAGTGTCTTTCTTCAAGTAGAACTTCTTTTAGAACTTTTCATTGATGGGACCGATTAGTATGCCTTTTTTATATATATAATCTTATAACCGCACTTGAATAGGATTCCTGGACAACATATAGCTCATTCCTACTTTGAGATTAGCCTACATCCATATTTATGATATATGAGAATAGGTTTTCTTACTGCAAGGACTTGATCACCAAATTGAAAGGAACTTAGGCAAACATTTTCATTGAAATCACGAAAAAGTTGAGCTTGATAACATTCAAGACTTTGCTGAGCATCCAACCTTTTCTCATCGAGGTCCTCTAACTCCTCAAGGAGTAAAGACACATTTTTTCTTCAGTGAGCCCTTCTTGGATTGGAAGTCGCAAGGATGGTATTTGATGCTAAAGAATAAATTAAGGAGTTTCTTGTGTTAGTGTACGATGATTCGTTCGATATGACCATAGAGCTTCTTCCATTCTATCATGTCAATCTTTTTTAGATCCAGAGACAACCTTCTTTATCAAGTTGCAAAGTATCTTGTTAAATGCTTTAGAAAGTCCATTGGCAGCATCATAATACATTGATGAATTATGTTGCTTAAAACAAGAAAGGTCACAAATCTTGGTCATCAATTTGTTGGCAAATGACATGTTGTTATCCCTTATTATATAACAAGGAATGCCAAAACTATGGATGATATGCATTTGAATGAAGTTTGTAACGTTCTACTTCCTTAATTCCTTAAGATCTACAACCTCAACCCATTTTTAGAAGTAATCAGTTGAAGCTAAGATGTAAAAATGGCCACTAGAAGATTTTAATAGTGGTCAAATCACATCTAGCTCCAAAGCGTCAAATTGCCGAGATATGCCAATTGGATGTAACACTTCAGGAAGCCGGTGCATAAATTTGTATGAAGTTTGCATGAATTACATCTTCAAGCGCAGTCCAAGAAATCTTTCGCCATTGTTGGCCAATAATACCCCATCCGTTTTATATGAAATATCAAATTTGACCCAGATTAATATGATCCAAACACTGCAGAGTGTTCTTCTTTCATACCTTGAGTCGCTTCTTGTTCCCCTCAACAACACATGAGAACTCTCTCGAATAATCTCCAATACATATTCGATACAAAGTATCTTTGTAGCAAAGGAAGTGAGGGCAGGATGATGATTTTGGTCTTTCTTGTTGGATCTTTTAGAAGTATCCCATAACATAAGTAATTGATCATGGTTTATGATTAATTGACTTTCTCGGCTTTAGAAATGGATAAAATATACTCGATCTTTATTTCTTTATCATCATCTCTTTTTAGCAATATTATCTATCACAACCCAAACGTACACCCGGATTGTAGACACGGGACAAGGAGCCCCGAGGAATCCCAAGTCAACCCATGGCATGAGCATACATCTAATACTATCACATAAGCGGAAGACTTAACTTAAGAAAAACATAAACATATCATAATTACGGGGATAAGACAATACATAATCCATACATGATGGCTGAATACAACTTGTATTCTGAAAAGCCTTTAACCATGAAAGACGGGTTGATGGGACAACTCCCCAACTAACCCAACATTTCTGAAACTGAAAGAAAATCATAGAGTCTAAGCATATGGTCCTCAAAACATGAGAACTCACCAACTATGCTGATGGAAATCTCTGAAACACTAATGAGGAGGGTGAGCTTGAGAGTCGGGTCCTATATCATGAAACGATACAACATATAAAGTATGCGGCCAGTAGTTGGAATGTATTGAGTATGCAAGGTAAGTAAAACGGACATTTAAAATATATAAAATTCATAAATGATCATAAGATTAAGACAACATGCTCCTGACATAAATATCATATCATAACATAAGGCTCAAGGATTTCAAATCATTCGTAATACAATCATAATCTTAATCATAAGAGAAAAGCTTTATTTAATATGACTTGAGCCAATATACATAATCATAAGAATGCATAAATCATGAGGAACAGTGGGAGATTCTCTTAACCAACATACCCCATATGAGCACACATGAAGCCCGAATTGTAACCCTAGTCGGGAGGGTGTTCATACCTTGCCAAGGGTAGAATCATGAAAGTGTGATATCACCATGAAAAGGGACAATTGTGTCGGGGACAGTCTCATAGAAGGTCCCAACATACCTATGGTGGCACGTAGTTTATGAGATCTGTGGCAGAACCTAGGCCCCAAACCTACTCGGTGTTCGATGCTACTCCCAAAACATATATATTGCTAATAGTATAACATGCATGAATTCATGGGCTAGTTAAATCATGAAAATTATAAACATACTTGTACATACTTGAACTAGCCATGATATGAGGCCCGTGAGTCGAACAAAACATAATTCATGATTCATAAGGCTCATTCGTACTCGTAAATCATGCATATAGCTTGAATTTCATAAAATACTAATGGGGAACATAATAAATTCATGACTTAAATCATAAATCATGTTGGGCTTATAAATATCATTAATGGGTAATTAGATTATAAGTCAATACATCATGGGGCATGCATAATTAGGCTCAAATACATAGAACTTCCAAATCAATAGTATTATAAATAATTTAAAACACAAAAGATTATTAAAACCCATAGATTATGATAGGATTTTAAAATCACAAAACCCATAATCAAATCATTAGATTCTATATAAATCGATTATAAAACCCCATGAGTTTTAAATAAATTTCAAGTAAAATCATAGAGGAGGGACATGGGTGTGGAAGAAATCACCTATTGATAGCCTTACATACCTGGGAATAATTAGTTCTTAACCTCTCTTGATCACCCAAGAAGAAATTGAAATGGATTGATGAATGCTAAGCTTGAATCACTCTCCCACTTTCCCTATCTTGCATGTATGAATGAATGAGGTGAAAACTGAACTTAACCCCTTTAAATGTTCCTATTCATAACCCAAAATGTCGTAGTTTAGGCCTGAGGATCTTAGGAATTTACGAAAAAGCCCTTACTAATTCTCAGAAAAATAACTCCAGGGGACCCAGACGGATGACCTGACGACTCGTTACGGGCCCACATGACTCATCACCTTGCTCGTCAGGTACACTGTCTTAACTTATCATTCGAGGTCCTAACAGATGACATAACAACTCGCTACGGGTGACCACGAGTTGTGACCACCACTCATAAAGTGCACTGCCTCGCCTTTTATATTTTTATTATACCTTTTCCCCACGGATGACCTAACGACTTGAGGTGTCTGACCACGAATCATTCCCAAGCCCGTGGGATCCCTTTTTCCTTAATCTTTTTTCCATTCTCCCAAGCCTCCCAACAAGTCACCTGACGACTCGTGGGCTCTTCTCACGAGTCATCCAATGACTTGTCCTGTGCCTGTAACCCAAATTTTCAGTTTTTCCCCATTTCAACTCCCAGGTCCGATCTTTGAATTCTCGGGGTATAACAATATCTCCCCCTTGGGAACATTCATCCTTAAATGTTAGAAACATACAGAAACTCAGAATCAACATTCATCATATGCAAATACTTGATCATTTAAATCAAAAATTTACAGAATGACTACCTCCGAAAAGAACTACATAGTTGAACTTAATTAAGATATTACATACATCCATCATAACATAAATCAAACTTGCACACATGAACTGAACATGGAAACTGTTTAGAGGTTTAGGAAAAAACTGATACCTCAAACTGAAACTGAGCTGGTAGAGAATAAATGCAGGTATCTAGCCATCATATCCGCTTTGGGTTCCCATGTAGCTCCTTCAACATGCTGATTTCTCCATAACACCTTCACCAAAGCTACTTCTTTGTTCCTTAGTCTTCGAACCTGACGGTTTAATATTTCCACAAGAACTTCTTCATAGCTGAGGCTATCCTTTACACTGACGCTGTCCACAGGAACTACTAGAGATAGATATCCCAAGAATTTCTTCAAAAACAACACATGAAACACGGGATGCACAGAAGATAACTCTGAGGACAGGTCCAACTCATACGCTACCTTACCAACTCTTCTCACAATCCGATAAGGACCAATAGCGGGGACTAAGTTCTCCTTTCTTTCCGAACTGTATGACTCCCTTCATGGGGGATACCTTTAGGAATACCCAATCGTCTACCTCAAACTCCAAATCTCTTTTTCTCACATCCCCATATGACTTTTGACGACTCTGAGCGGTTTTTAGCCTATCTGTTGTCATCTGAACCTTCACCATGGTCTCATGAACCGAATCAGGTCCTATTATAGCTGCCTCACAAACCTCCAAACATCTGATGGGCAATCTACACCTCCGCCTATAAAGAGCCTCGAACGGTGCCTCCTGGATACTAGAGTGATAGTTGTTATTATAAGCAAACTCGATCAAGGGCAAATGATCATCCCAACTACCCTTGAAATCCATCACACATGCTCTCAACATATCCTCGAGGGTCTGGATTGTTTGTTTGGCTTGGCCATCCGTTTGCGGATGAAAGGCTGTGTTGAGCTTAACTTGAGTCCCAAGCCCTTGTTGAAAAGACCGCCAAAACTGAGAGGTAAACTGAGTAACTCAATCTAAAATAATAGAAAAGGGCACTCCATGAAGTCAAACCAACTCCCAAATATACAATTTGGCATAATCATCCACTGAATCTTTGGTTTTGACTAGTAGAAAGTGTGCAGTCTTTGTTAACCTGTCTACCACCACCCAAATAGAATCATAATGTCGGCGAGTACGAGATAGGCCTGTAATGAAATCCATATTACTCTCTTCCCACTTCCAATTAGGAATGCTAATATCCTCAAGTACGCCTCCCGAACTTTGATGTTCGACCTTCACTTGTTGACTGTTCGGCCACTTGGCTACAAATTCAGCAATGTCCTTCTTCATGTCGTTCCACTGATATATTTCCCGCAAATCATGATACATCTTGGTGGCACTCGGATGGATAGAACACCTAGATCCATGTGCCTCATGCAATATTCAGTCCGTCAAATTATCAACATCTGGAACACACAAATGACCCTGGTACCATAGCACCCCATCTCCCCCTTGGGAGAAGACCTTCACCTTTTGACTTCGAACGGCTTCCTTTAGCTTTACCAACATCGGGTCATCATCTTTCCTAGATTTCACGTCCACTACCAAGGACGATTCTGATCCATTTTGTACAACAACGCTGCTATCGGTCGAGTCTACCAACCTAACTCCTAACCTTGTCGTCGATGGACATCTTTCACCAACTCCTTCTTTCCCTTATCTACGTGGGACACACTCTCCATTGAGAGCCTACTAAGTGCATCTGCCACTACATTAGCCTTACCCTAGTGGTAAAGGACACTCATATCGTAGTCCTTAAGTAGATCCAACCACCTCCTTTGCTGAAGATTGAGATCTTTTTGTGTGAACACATACTGCAAGCTCTTGTGGTCCATGAACAAATCCACGTGGACCCCATACAAGTAATGCCGCCATATATACAAAGCGAACACCACCCTGGCCAACTCAAGATCATGGGTCGGGTAATTCTTCTCATGAATTTTCAACTGTCTTGAGGCATACGCTATCACTTTCCCATACTGCATCAACACACACCCAAGTCCGATTCTCGAAGCATCACAATATACTACAAAATCATCGGTACCCTCGGGTAGGGTCAACACTGGTGCTAAAGTGAGTCGAGTCTTCAACTCATGGAAGCTTTTCTCACAAGCCTCCGACCACTGGAAATTTATCTTTTTCTGGGTAAACCTTGTCAATGGTGCTACAATTGATGAAAAACCCTCTACGAATCTCCGGTAATAGCCTGCTAGGCCCAAGAAACTCCGAATTTCTGAAGGATTCACCGGTCTAGGCTAATTTTTTACCGCTTCAATTTTCTGAGAATCCACCCTTATGCCCTCACTCGACACCACATGGCCTAAGAATGCCACAGAGTTCAACCAAAATTCACACTTACTGAACTTAGCATACAACTGACGATCCTTGAGGGTTTGAAGCACTACTCTCAAGTGAGCGGCATGCTCCTCCTCGCTCCGAGAGTATATAAGGATATCATCATTTAACATGATTATGAACATGTCTAGATATTGCTTGAACACCTTGTTCATCAAGTCCATGAAAGCTGCAAGGGCATTGGTTAGTCCAAAAGACATAACAACAAATTTATAGTGACCATACCGAGTCCTGAAAGCGGTTTTCGGGATGTCACTCTCCCGAACCCTGAGCTGGTGATACCCGGACCTGAGATCTATCTTTGAGAAGAACCTAGCGCCCTGAAGCTGGTCAAAAAAATCATTCATCCTGGGTAAAGGGTACCTATTCTTGACAGTGACCTTGTTCAATTGTCGGTAATCAATACACATATAAAGGGAACCATCTTTCTTCCGAACAAATAACACCGGTGCACCCCATGGAGACTTGTTAGGCCTTATAAAGCCCTTATCTAACAAGTCCTTCAACTGATCCTTCAACTCTTTTAGCTCGGCTGGAGCCATCTTGTAGGGAGCAATCGAGATGGGTTGCGTATCGAGTAAGAGATCGATGCCGAAATCAATTTCCCTCTCCGGAGGAACACCTAGCAAATCGTCAGGAAAAACCTTCAATATACTCACACACCACCAAAACTGACTGGATAGTCGAGGTCTCGGACTCAACATTCTTAACCCTAACTAGGTGATTCATACAGTCTTTAGAAATCATTTTCCTGGCCTTCAGATATGATATAAACCGACCGACTGGTACAATAGACTTACCCTTCCACTCCAAGATCGGCTCACCCAAAAACCTGAACTCTACTGACCGGGTCCGACAGTTAATCGAAGCATAACATGCAAACAACCAATCCATTCCCAAAATGAGGTCAAAGTCAGTCATGGCTAACTCTACTAAGTCTACGGAGGTAACCTTATGCATCACTGTGATAGGGCAACCTCTATACACCCTCCTATCTACGACTGATTCACCAACTGGGGTAGAGTCTGGGAATGGTTCTAATAAGGTTTCAGGGCTAACTCCAAAACTACTAGCAATTTAAGGGGTCACAAAAGACAAAGTACCTTCTAGATCTAACAAAGCATAAGCATCAATATTGAAGACTTGCAACATACCAGTGACCATATCTGGGGAAGCCTCCTGCTCCTAGCGGGGTACTAGAGCATAAAACCTATTTTGGCGTTGACCGCCGGCTGAACTAGTAAAGGCACCCTGTTGAGGGGGACATGCTGCTGGAGCGGTAGAACTGGCTTTTTTCACACGGGTCCCACCGACCCTTGATCTAACTGAGGGAGAGTCCCTATGTTTGTGCTCGGGTTGGCCACACCGGAAACACACATCTGAACCAACTAAGCACCTCCCAGGATGATTCTTGTCGCACTTCGCACAGGTTGGAAAGGTTCGCTCCACCTGCATGCTACCCTGGTCCCTTGAGCCTGAAGTCCTGCTATTCTAATCTCCCTTGAACCTTGATGGCGTGCTGGCCGATGATGGAGCAGAGCGATGGACCTGTGTTGGGACTGCTGACGTTGTCCACCCCCTGACCTGACCTGAGAAACCTTATAGCTGTCAGTCTTGGCCCTCTTGGCCTCCCTCCGCCTCTAGTAGACTGACTCCATCTGCTGTGCATGCAATACAATACGGGAAAAGTCAATATCTCGATGAAGCATGGCAATTCTGCAATCCTTGTCTAAGTAATCTGCCACCCCATGCACGAAACGGCTCATCCCCGCCCTCTGGTTCACCACTAACTCTGGAGCATACTTAGATAGTCGGGTGAACTCCAATGCATACTCTTGAACAGACATATTACCTTGCTTCAGATTAACAAACTCGACCGCTTTGAGCTCCCTCATCTCCCGAGGGAAGAACCGATCCATAAATGCT
Source organism: Datura stramonium (assembly GCA_018107945.1). Classification (NCBI taxonomy): domain Eukaryota; kingdom Viridiplantae; phylum Streptophyta; class Magnoliopsida; order Solanales; family Solanaceae; genus Datura; species Datura stramonium. The sequence goes on from JACEIK010009370.1 coordinate 51,445, forward strand.
GTGTGAAACTCCTCCCACCCTATTGGGCTTGCCCCCACTTCCCTGGCATGTCTCCATTGATTAAACCATATGTGAGCTACCCCATTTAGTTGATAGAAGGTCATGTCAACACGCTCTCCATTATTCATCCCCATAACCTGGGTGATCTTCATAACCTCCTCAATGAAATCGTGGGGGTCTTCGTCCACCTTCGACCCCGTGAACTCAGGAGGGTTCATTCTCAAGAAATCCCTCACCCTGGCTTCCGCCGCACTCCCATTCTGACGATAATGCACCACTGTCTGATTCTGAACCTGGGCAGTCATGGCCTGTGCCAGCATCTGAATCGCTGCTCTAACTCAGCGTGAGTAGCCGGCTTTGGTGCGTGCCCCTCGTGAATAGGTGGGGCTAGTTGATGCCCCTCACCATTTGCACCCTCATGATCACTACCGTTACCATTCCTTATAGGGTTCACTCGGTGTGGAGGCATAATTCTGCAAACGCGAATAGCACGAATTAGAATGGTAGAGGACTTTCATCGCACGACAAAGATCTTGAATGAAGAGAACATTTCTTAAACGTCTAGTAGCCTCTTCGTCATAAGTGTGGCGCGCTTCACACCCATGAAAAAGACTCTACCTAACGCAACTTTCAGACACCCTAGGACACTTCAAAACTATGGCTCTGATACCAAGTTTATCACGACCCAAATGTACACCCGGTTCGTAGATACGGGACAAGGAGCCCCGAGGAACCCCAAGTGAACCCATGGCATGAGCATACATCTAATACCATCACATAAGCGGAAGACTTAACTTAATAAAAACATAAACATATCATAATTACGGAGATAAGACAATACATAATCTATACACGACGGTTGAATACAACTGGTAGTCTGAAAAGCCTC
>JACEIK010009371.1:0-12538 GCA_018107945.1 Datura stramonium
GGTAGAAGTTATCCCATACAGATTTCCATTTATTAAGGCCGCGAGGGCCACATTGAGTTCCATTTATTGAGACTGCGAGGGCCACATTGAGTTCAATTTATTGAGGTTGAGAGGGCAACATTGAGCTCCATTTATTGAGGCCACGAGGGCCACATTGAGTTTCATTTATTGAGGCCACGAGGGAGATACAGATTTCCATTTACAGAGGCTGCGAGGGATAATTTGAATTCCATTTATTGAGGTCGCAAGGGCCAAAAAGAGAGTTCCATTTATTGAGGCCGCGAGGGCCACACAGAGTTCCATTTACTAAGGCTGTGAGGGTCGTATTGAGTTCCATCAGGTTGAGGCTGCAAGGGCTATAATGAGTTTCACCAGATTGAGGCCACGAGGACCATCCCGAATTACAGGATACACCATCCTTAGTACTCAAGTAGCAGGAGTGGACCTTGTTTGTACTTGTCGGGCCTTATGGTGGCCCAGGTAGGTTCTTCTGTGTTGTTTGTACCTTCCAGGCTTATGGGGGCCCAGTTAGGTTCTTATTTGCTTATATAGACTTGTTGTTTAGATAATTCAGACAATGAAAGTATTCAGGTTAAATCCTTACTCTCTTCCTTTAATTACTACAGTTTTACTAGCTTTTAGTCAGTTATCGTCTTTAAGCCTTACATATTCGGTACATGTTGTACTGACGCCCACCCGCGGCGCTGTATCACTTGCCTGCAGGTACGGATAGACCCAGTTCGGGACGTTCCTAGCCTCCAGCTGAAGTCAGTAGTTTTTTTAGCTCCTTCCCTCCGGAGTTAAAAGTTAGTAGAGGTTTGTACTTTTGATGTGCAGATTTTGGGTAGGTCAGGGCCCTATCTCGACCAATATATTACTCTTAGAGGCTTGCAGACTATTGTACATTCCCTATGGTTAGTTTCTGTTGGTCGTGTGGGGTCCGTGTATGCTTTATTTCATATGTTGGCAGTGTGGGGCCTTGTTTAGCTGTTAGTTGGCAGCCTTGTCGGCCATAGCATAGTTTAGTGCCTGATTTACTTTTCAGTTATAACTAGATAGCATGGTGGCCTAGTCCACCCGCATAAAATCCCTGTTATTGCAATGTTGTAGTCAGTTGTCTTCTTTCATAGGTGGCCTTGTCGACTAGGTTCGTACTTACATTCGAGATATAGTCCGTTCATTCAATGTATTAAGTTTCAAACGTGCCCCAGTCCAGTCAGGTTAGTTCATACCAGTAGGGCACTAGGTGCCAGTTATACCTCCCAAGGTGGGGCATGACATCATGCATGCAAGAGTAAGGGTCTAGAGAAGTGATCAAGGCTAATCCTTCAAGGTTGTTCTTCAAACCTTCCTTGGGCAATCAGAGAAGTGGTAGAATCAAACCCTTTCAGATATGTAGGGTTATGAGTGGGTGAATCCGTTCACACCCATACCCAATCTCTCTCTAGATCATGAAATTCCTATGTTGATTCTATGGGGTTTTAACTCAATGCATGAAATTTCTAATTATGTATATGTGTATGATTTAAATGAGTTTTTACTATTGAATTATGAATCATGGGCATGTTTTATGTTGTTGTCCATTAAAATTATGTTTCAAGCTTTATAAATTAAAATGTCCAATTATGAGAAGTTCATGAAAGTTGAGATTTATGATGAATGTTTTAGTATGATGAGATATTTATGATGAAAAGCATGTTTCAAGTTACCTATTTTTATGATCATGTTTTCAAGCGAATTATATATTCGCAAGCATGTTAAAGTATCGGTAATGCCCATATGTTGAAGTATGAGTTATGATTTTATCAATTAAGCTTATCACATGGTTTGGGAGCGAAGACTCCCATTTATATTCATCTTGTGGTATTGTTTGAGAAAGAGCTCCTCATATATGATTTCAGATTTGATATGTATTTGATATTTGAGCTTCGTCAATAGACGATGGTAAGCTTCATTGAAAAATGATGGAGAACATATGCATGTTTTTGGAAGTAGTGTCTAGCACCGAGTAGGCTAAGGGTCGATCACCCTATGCCTCAGAACTACGCGCCAACGTAGGTTGATTCATATTATATACTTTAGGACCTCCATTGTGAGATATCCCCTGCCCGCTTGGGCCACGAGCTTGATATTGCTATCATGTATCGTCCTTAACCCTGGTAAGGCTTTGGATGGCTCTACCCACTTGAGTATGATAGTTGGGACCACGTAAGCTCTATCGTTATATGTCGGTTGAAAGATGAGTCTCCCATTGTTCCTCATGATTTTGTAATGCATATTGATCATTCATGATATATACATATATATCTATATATTTTCTAAAGGAGGTTTGACCCAATGTTCAGTTTTACTTATGATTATGAGATTTCATCTTTAGGTCAATCGTATCAGTTATGATGTTATGTTATGATCAAATCATGATTTCAAAAAATAGCATGCAAGCCCTACTCTCAGATTCTTATCTTGTTCATGTTTTATATTACACATGCTTTAAATGATTTTACTTATTTAAGCAGTTTTACTTACCTTGCATACTAGGTACATTCCACGTACTGACCGCATACTCTATGCTGATATAGGCCCTGCTACCGAGACTCAGCCTCGTTTGTAGCCAGACTTTCAGAGTTAGTATCCCATATCTGTTGTGAGTCTTCATCCCCCGAGGACTATGATTTATCAGTTTTCTTTATGTATTCAGTATCGGACTTAGAGAGTTACTTGTGGTCTTGTCCTATCAAATCATCAGTGTTAGAGGCTTTTTAGGCATAAGATGTAATCAACTTCAAATTTGTGTGTATTAATGATGTTATGCTTATTTCAGACTTCCGCTAAGTTTATCATGTTGATCTTCTGCTTTTATGATTGAGTTAGATGTTATTTTCATGCCATGGGTTGTCTTGGAGTCCCTTGGGATTCCTTGTCCCGTGTCACGGTCCGGGCCTATGTTCGAGTCATGACAAACTTGGTATTAGAGAAATAGGTTTGAAGTATCCTAGGGTGTCTAAAAGCCGCATCGAGTAGAGTCTTTTTCATGGGTGTGAAGCGCGCCACACTTATGAAGAAGAGGCTACAAGACGTTTAGGAAATGTTCCCTTATTTCGTGATTTATGTTGTGCGATGAAATGTCCCCCTATCATTCTAATTCATGATATTCGCGATTGCGGAATCATGGCTCCCCGTAGAGTTAACGGTAGGAGGAATGGGAATGGAAACGGCCATGAGGATGGCAATGGAGATGGGCACCAACAAGCCCCACCAGTCAAGGAGCATCATGCACCGGAGCTGATTACCCATGCTGAATTTAGGGCATCTATTTAGATGCTAGTGCAGGCCTTGATGGCTCAGGTCAACCAGCAGGCAATAGCGCAATCCCGCAAAACGGAAATGTGATGGCAGCTTGAGTCAGAGATTTCCTAAGAATGAACCTGCTAGAATTCCTTGGGTCGAAGGTGCACGAGGATCCACATGAGTTTATCGACGAGATTGTGAAGATCACCCAGGTCATGGGGGTGAATGGAGTTGAGCATTCTGAGTTGGCCTCGTATCAGCTGAAAGGGGTTGCACACATCTGGTTTCAACAGTGGAAGGATAGTAGGGCAACCGGAGCAGGCTCTATTAGTTAGGAGGAGTTCCATGCGGCCTTTCTTAATCGGTCCTTCCCTCGTGAGATGAGGGAGTTAAAGACAGCTGAATTCATAAATCTTAAACAGGGGAAAATGACAGTGCAAGAGTATACCCTTGAGTTCACTTGCCTATCAAAGTACGCCCAGAGTTATGGTTGATCAGAGGGCGCGGGTGAGCAGGTTTGTTCATGGGGTGGCGGGCTATTTGGACAAGGATTGCAGCACTGCTATGCTCTATCAGGATATGGATTTCCCTCAGATAGTCTTTCACGCCTAGCAGATGGAGGCGGTGAATATGAGGGGGAGAAAGGCAAGAGGGCCAGGATTGATTGCTACAGATTCTCTCAGCCGAGTTTAGGGGGTGGGAATCGAAAGCAGACTCACCAGAAATCTTCAGCCCCAGCATCTTCAGCGTTGAGTGTGCCATCCAAACCTGGGCACAATTAGAGGGGGCGGGCATCAAGCTCTAGGGATTAGAGTAGCATCCCCACTAATTCTAGCATCCCAATTTTCTGGAGGTGTGGCCGGGGGCATATGGGCCAGTGCGTGGCAGGTACAGGTGCTTGCTTCGGGTGTGGGAAGCCCGGACATATGCTTAGGGGTTTCCCAGCAGCGGGATAGGGCCATGATGGGGGTCGAGGCCCAGCTTCAAATTCAGCAGCTCCACTCGCATGCTCAGCCCAGTAGGGGCATCTACTAGCACAGGTGGCGGTCAGCACCAAAATAGATTCTATGCCTTAGCATCCCGCCAGGAGCAGGAGGTCTCCCCGGATGTAGTCACTGGTATGTTACGAGTTTTCCATCTTGAAGTATATGCTTTGATAGATCCGAGGGATACCTTTTCTTTTGTGACACCTTACGTGGCTAGTAGTTTCGGAGTCAGTACTAAAATATTATCAAAATCCTTTTCGGTCTCTACTCTAATGGGTGATTCAATTGTAGCTAGACGGGTGTATAGGAGTTGCCCGGTCACAGTCATTCAGAAAGTTACCTCAACAGAATTAGTAGAGTTATCCATGACAGATTTTTATGTTATCCTCGGCATGGATTGGCTATTTGCATGTTATGCCTCAGTTAATTGTAGAACCCGGGCAGTAGAGTTCATATTTTTGGGTGAGTCAGTCATAGAATGGAAAAGTAGTTCAGTTGTGCCTGTAGGTTGTTTCATTTCCTACCATAAGGCCAGAAAGATGATCTCCAAAGGTTGTGCGTACCATCTAGTTAGGGTTAAGGATGCGAAGTCTGAGACCCCTACTATCCAGTTAGTCCCAGTAGTATGTGAGTATCCAGAAGTCTTCCCAGATGATTTGCCAGGAGTTCCTCCCAAGCAAGATATTGATTTTGATATTTACCTTCTTCCTGATACGCAGCCTATATCTATTCCTCCCTACAGATTGGCTCCAATCGAGCTAAAAGTGTTGAAGGAACAGTTGAAGGATCTTTTGTATAAGGGTTTCATTAGACCGGGCAAGTCCCATGGGGTGCACCGGTTCTCTTTGTCCGAAAGAAGGATGGTTCTCTTTGTATGTGCATTGATTATCGGCAATTGAACAAGGTCACCATCAAGAACAGGTATCCTCTACCCAGGATTGATGATTTTTTCAACCAGCTTCAGGATGCCAAGTGTTTTTCAAAAATAGATCTCAAATCCGGTTACCATCAGCTCAGGGTTTGGGAGAGCGACATCCTGAAGATAGCCTTCATGACGCGGTATGGTCATTACGAGTTTGTAGTTATGTATTTTGGACTAACGAATGCTCCTGTAGCTTTTATGGACTTGATAAATAGGGTGTTCAATCCATACTTGGATATGTTTGTGATTGTGTTCATTGATGACATCCTGATATACTCTCGGAGCGAGGAGGAGCATGCCGCTCATTTGAGGGTGGTGCTACAGACTCTCAAGGATCGCCAGCTATATGCTAAATTCAGCAAGTGCGAGTTTTTGTTGGACTCAATGGCATTTTTGGGCCATGTGGTATCAAGTAAGGGCATACAGGTGGACTCTCAAAAAATAAAAACGGTGAAGAATTGGCCTAGACTGGTGAATCCTTCAGATATCCAGATCTTTTTGGGCTTAGCTAGCTACTATTGGAGATTTGTTGAGGGCTTTTCATCCATTGCAGCGCCATTGACTAAATTGACCCAAAAGAAAGTGAAATTTCAGTGGTCGGAGGCTTGTGAGAGGATCTTTTAGTAGTTGAAGACTAGACTTACCTCAGCACTGGTGTTAACCCTACCAGAGGGTACCGATGGGTTTGTGGAGTATTGTGATGCTTTGAGAATCGGACTTGTTGGTGTATTGATGCAGCACGGCAAAGTTATAACATATGCTTCTAGACAGCTGAAAGTTCATGAGAAGAATTACCCGAACCATGATCTTGAATTGGCGGCGGTGGTATTTGCCTTAAGATATGGAGGCATTATTTGTAGGGGGTCCATGTAGATGTGTTCACAGACCATAAGAGTCTACAATATGTGTTTACCTAGAAGTATCTCAATCTTCGTCAAAGGAGGTGGTTGGAGCTACTCAAGGACTGTGACATGAGCGTTCTTTACCATCCGGGCAAGGCTAATGTAGTGGAAGACGCACTTAGTAGACTCTCTATGGAGAGTGTGCCCATGTGGATTAGGCAATAAAGGAGCTAGTGAAGGATGCGCATCGACTTGAAAGATTAGGAGTTCGGTTGATTGACTCGACCGATGATGGTGTTGTTGTTTAGAACGGATCGAAATCATCCTTGGTGACTGATGTAAAAGCTAGACAAGATGAGGACCCTATTTTGGTAAAGTTAAAAAAAGCCATTCAAAATCAGAAGGTAGAGGTCTTCTCTAAAGGGGGATATGGTGTGCTTCGATATCCGGGTCGCTTATGTGTTCCGGATGTTGATGATTTGAGGACCCGAATGTTGCACGAGGCTCATGGATCCAGGTATTCAATCCATCCAGGTGCCATCAAGATGTATTGTGACTTACAGAAAGTCTATTGGTGGAATGGTATGAAGAAAGACATCACAGAATTTGTAGCTAAGTGCCCAAACTATCAGCAAGTGAAGGTCGAACATTAGAGAATGGGAGGTGTGCTTTAGGATATCAGTATTCCTACTTGGAAGTGGGAAGAAATCAATATGGACTTTATAACAGGTTTGCCTCACACTTGTCAATAATATGACTATATTTGGGTTGTTGTAGACAGGTTGACCAAAGCCGCTCATCTACTACTGGTCAAAACCACTGATTCCGCAGAGGATTATGCCAAACTATACATGCGGGAGTTGGTTCGGTTGCATGGAGTTTCCTTGTCCATCATATCAGACAGAGGTACCCAATTTACCTCTCAGTTTTGGAGGTCATTTCAAAAAGGACTCAGTACTCAAGTTAAGCTTAGTACAGCATTTCACCCGCGAACGGATGGTCAAGCGGAGCGGATAGTTCAGACTCTCGAGGACATGTTAAGAGCATGTGTGATTGAATTTAATGGTATTGAGATGATCATTTGCCCCCTATTGAGTTTGCGTACAATAACAGCTACCATTCCAGCATTCGGATGGCTCCATATGAGGCTCTCTATGGGAGGAGATGTAGATCATCTATTGTTTGGATCGAAGTTGGTAAAGCTGCGATGATAGGACCAGATACAGTCTATGAGGCAATGGAGAAAGTTCAGCTCATACGAGACAAGTTGAAGACAGCTCAAAGTCACCAAAACTCCTATACCGATGTGATAAGGAGAGAACTAGAGTTCGAAGTGGATGATTGAGTTTTTCTGAAGGTGTCTCCCATGAAGGAAGTGATGAGGTTTGGAAAGAAAGGAAAACTCAGCCCTCGTTATGTTTGTCTCTATCAGATTGTGAAATGGGTTGGCAAGGTGGCATATGAATTGGAGTTTCCTTCAGAATTAGCTTCCGTGCATCCTGTTTTCCATGTATCGCTCTTAAAGAAGTGTTTGGGTGATCTAGCTTTAGTTGTCCCGGTGGACAGTGTCGGTGTGAAAGACAACCTTAGTTATGAAAAGGTTCTGGTGGAAATACTGGATCGTCAGGTTCGAATTCTAAGGAACAAGGAATTAGCTTCAGTTAATGTTTTATGGAAGAATCAGCATGTTGAGGGAGCTACGTGGGAAGCCGAAGCGGACATGATGGTTATATACCCACATTTATTCTCTACCGGCTTAGTTCCAGCTTGAGGTATCAGTTTTTGCCCTAGTACTCTATTCAGTTTTCATGTTCAGTTCATATACCCAAGTTTATTTTATGAAAAAGTATACATGTATGGTTCGTGAATTTAGTTATCCGTGTAGTTCAGTTCAGAGGTAGTCATTCAGTCAGTTTTCAGCTTAAATGATCAATATTTGAGTATGATGATTGCATTTCTCTACTTTTCTGTATGTTTTCCAATATTCGAGGATGAATGTTACCAAGGGGGAGATATTGTAATACCCCGAAAGCCCAAAGATCAGACCGGGAGTTGAAATAGAGAAAATTGGAAATTTTGCACCAGGTCACAAAACGAGTCGTTCTGTGACCCATGGGGTAGACCACAATTCGTAAGGAGACTCGTGGTGAGGTTCAATACTTGGGTTGAAATTTTGCAATTTGAAGTCCCCACGGACCTGACCATGAGTCGTGGTCAGTCCCCACATTGTGGGATGGTTCGTGCTCTCAGCAGGTTGGAAATAATTTGAAACTTAGGTAGTGAAGGTGACAAGTGGTGACCACAAGTCGTGGTCACTGGTAATGACTCTTGAGGTCCCCCGTGCGAGTCTCAGATGATCTATTAGACAGTGCACTCAAAGATTGATGCCACGACTCATTCCCTTGGGCGATGACTCATCCAGTCCCTCGTTGGGACTGGCTGTCAGTTATTTTCTATGAATTTAGTAAAGGTTTTTCTGTATTCCTATGATCCGAAGAGCCCCCAATTCCTGCTATAACTTTCAGTTGTCGTGATGACAACTCGACTACTTGACTCCGAAGAGCCCCTAACTCCTCATGGAGTCTGTTGGTTTCTGTATGCTTTGCCATCCGCATATTAAAGCGGCTCTAAAATCCATCTAAGCGAGCATGTAGAGTCTGTGCCGCTGCATCTATTTCCGCCTTGACCCACGACTTTACATTTTCCATCATAGCCTGAATCTTTCACTCCGCCATGGTCAACCGTTTGGCCAGCTTCTGGAGGAAGTCATGAGGCACCAAAATATGCCCTGTTGGTGTTTGAGTCTACGGGCTAGGCTGTGGTGCAGTTGAGGTGCTGGGAGCTGACTCTGAATGACCGGCATCTGGAGCCGGTGTCTCGCTCTGCTCCTATAAAGTAGGGAAATTCACCTGTGCCTCCCTACTAGCGGGACTGCTGGAATCGCGGTGGGAATCCTGGCTCGACTTACCGGGTTCATCTAATCCTGGATAAGGCCTATGCCTGCAATCCTCTGGCCTCAAATCAGCCGCTCCTCACCCCGTCGAATTGGCACCCCTGCCTTAGTGCATAATCTCAATAAAAGACTCTGGAATGGGATAGTAGTGCTTACCCCCGCCGCCCGGTATTGTATCTTCTCTGCGATGATCCTCAGGATGTTGATGGGGCAACGGGACATGAGGCATGCCACTAAAGCTGCTCTGTCAGAACTCAATGTATTATCGTTGACTGTGGGTGCTAACTGGTGGTGTACTAGTGTCCAGCAAGCTTTTGCTATGAAATTGAACGAGTTCTTTGTCGCCTTCTTTCCACCAGTAACCCATTCCGTTTCTTCCTTATTATCAGCAATCACCCCTTCCAACCATTGCAGCTGCCTCTGCCTTTCCTGTAAGCCCAGATTCCTGATCTGTTTCATTGCCTCCACCCTATAGTCATACTCAGGCATCATCCGTGTAGGCACGAACTGTGGTCCATAGAGAACCCGAGAGATGGTCTACTCTGATATGTCTGCCTCTCGTCCTTGGACCATCACACTTTCCAGTGGGGGTGGTCTTTTATTTTCTGCCTTTTCTTTGCCTTTAGCTCCATGGTGGCCAAATAATTGGCGTAGAACTCCCCCGACCAATTCTGCTGTATACTGAGCTGGAGTCTTGGCCATCCACTCGAAACTATAGAAACTGAATATCCTCTTCATCTCCTCAACTTCATTCAGTCAGTTTGTGAGGATCCGCGGCTCTTCCTGGATGCCTGGCTTGGCTTATTCTTGGAGGTGAAATAAATGCCCTGCTCATAAATCTCTCTAGCTCCTGGCACTCTCCACCGGACTGTGCGGTTCTCTCTGGGTGGGGTCTGTTCTTGTGCAGCATCTGTGGCCTCCTCTGATTTATTGCTGCCACTTGCTTCACCTGATTGTCTCTCCTCAGACCCTTCTTTTGCATTTGAGTCGTTTCCCGACTATTGATTACCTCCTCTAGCTCCCTCCTCAGACTGGGGAGCTTGGGAAGATGTGGCAGTGGCTTCTTCGGCTTGTGCTCTTGCTTTCGCCCTAGTGGTTCTGGTTCTATCAATGTCTGAAGTGTCTACTTGGTAATCCTCAACCGAAACACTAGGGGAGTTGCCTACTTGCCCAGCCTCGGACTCAGATGTTTCATTAATTAATGCTCTTCTGGCTGTTGCTTTGGATGCTTTTTATTTCATTGTCATAGTTCCTGTAGAGAAGAAAGTTAGAATTCCATATTTGAGATTTTTATCACGGGTCGACAGTATGGGTCTTACCCTGAAGGTACGACTCATATGGAGACTCAGTAATTCTGTGTATATGTTACGACTCACAGTTATGATTCGTACCATGAAGTTACTACCCGTACCCTGAGTCATTTGATGAATCTTCACACTATGATTTCCTCTATATTTTTCCACGACTCGTAGGTCGATTCCAAGAGTCGTATGAAGGATTCTTCTGGTTAGCCCTGTTCAGTTCTTTGGTACGAATGCTCAGTACGACTCATAGTGACAAACTATGACCCGTACTGTATCTCATACCATTTCCATGACTAAATCAATTTTTTTCAGTTTGTAGGGGTTCTTTTTCACAATTTTGGTACTCAGATTTCCCCAGGTCTAGGCATATCATTCAAGCAATTAAACACTACTCATTCCTCCCCTTTTTAATCACTACTCGTAACTCAAATTTTGAAAACTTAAGTTCACAAGTTTAACCCAACAAAAATATGATGTTTTCCAGTCCTTCATAGTTTGTTATCATCCCTGATCATTGTATTTTTGAAATTCTTTAATCAAAAGCAATACTCACAGGGGTTTTAACAGTGAAAGCTTCAAGCAAGTTAAAATTTTGCGATTTTCAATGTGTTACTTACTTGTTTCTTCTTCGATTGGTAATCAACATTTAAGGTTGAGAGTAACTTGGTTTGAGCAAGAACTTGCTCGATTCTTCTGTGGTTTGAGTTACGGGTGTATGAGGAGAGTAAGTGTAGGTCGTGAGTAGTGGGTTGTTTTCATGGGAGAAAGGTCGATTGAGGTATGAGTTTTAAATAGGTAAGAGGGGAAGATTTAAAAATCTGGGTCGAATCAGGTAATATTGAAGTTTTTGACCCATCACGATTTGTACCATGAGTCGTAGGTAGTCCGCACGACTTGTCCGTTGGACCGTGCTTCAGAAAATTAAGAAACTTACCTAGGGACCTACGAGTGCATCTTTTGACTCGTACCATAAGGGTACGGGTTGTACTATGACTCGTAGGTCTTCATCTCTTATGGTTTGGTCAGTTCAATGGCACAGTGAGTACTACGACCCGTATACATGCGTCACGAGTCATAAGACCAATCGTACCCTGAACTTCTGCTCTGAAGAATCTTTCTGAAGTTTACCACGCCTCCTACTACGGCTCATAGAAGGTTGTCATGAGTCGTACTGATAGCTATAGAAGCTGCTTTTCCAGTTGTTTTATTCCACCTGTATTTGTCTTCCTTGCACACTTAAACACACATTAGTTAAATTACTTGGGTTGCCTCCCAAGAAGTGCTTGATTTAACGTCGCGGCACGATGCAGGTGGCCCAATTACTCAGACTTCCCCAAGCCACCACTTTGGTTGCCTTCGAAGAAGTTCCTGATTTGACATCGTGACACGATGCAAGTCTCTTGAATACTCAGAATTCGTCGATTGACTCATACTCATCCTCCAGTGCTGAGATTACACTGTACTCCTTGAGTTGCTGCATTGTCCGGCAGATGTTGTAAGTGACCTCTTCTTTGTTCAATCTGAACTTCAGCAGGACAGCCTTCTACTAGGGCCCTTCCGATTGCAAGGAATGGTCGCCCCAAAATGATGAGGACCTTATAATCAACCTCGCAATCCAAAATCATGAAGTCTGCTAGGAATATAAATATGTCTACCTTGACAAGCATATCGAATAGGATCCCCACTGAATTTTTAACAGTTCTGTCAGCTATCAGTAGTCGCATAGTGGTCGGTGTGGGGCTCCCAAGCCCAATTTCTTGAACACTACCAAGGGCATCAAATTGATGCTTGCTCCCAGATAACAAAGTGCCCTTGCAAACTAGACATTGCCAATTGTGCATGGTATAGTGAAAGAACCTCGGTCTTCCTTCTTTTGAGCCAAGACCCATGTAGCTATGGCACTACAGTGATGTACATTGTCTACTGGCTCATAGCTCACGGATCTCTTCTTAGTCACTTAGTCCTTCATAAAATTTGCATATCCAGACATTTGTTCCAATACCTCTACCAATGGTATGTTCACAGATAGTTTTTTAAGCATCGAAGGAATTTTTGGAACCTACCATTTTCCGCCTTTTTCTTCATTCTTTGAGTGAACAGTGGCAGTGGTTGTTGCACTCCAGCGCACATGCAAGTGCACGCAGTCATACAAGTAATATAGTGGCCCTTTTTAAGAGCCGGAATGTCGAACCCACAGGGACTGGTTCAGCAAATTATCAAGTTCAAGTGTTAGTTAAGAAGTC
>JACEIK010009371.1:36553-47980 GCA_018107945.1 Datura stramonium
AAATCCTAAAATTTCAAAGGTTAGGGCATGGGAAGTGAGAATCATGAATACGACTTGAGAATGGCGTGGAGGTGGAAGAAACCCCTCACTCATGGCCCTAAATACCTGGTTTGATGATTCATTGACTTGTCTTGAAGAGTCCAAGAAGATTTTAAGAGGTTGAAGAAGAACCTTAGCTCCTTTCTTGAGAGAAAATCCAACTATCGATCTTTTGGAGAGGGTGAGGATTTAGGCTAGGTTAATCCCTTTAACCTGACCTTAAGAAAGCCCAAAACGTCATCATTTAGGAGTTATAAGCATAGGAGTTTACCAAAATGCCCCAAAACTATCGAAATAAAACCTGTAACTTACAGTTACTATGACCAATAGTACGGGTCGTAGGTTGCTTGTACGACTCGTACTGAGATTCGTACCATGCCTGTTGCAGCTTCACTAAATCTCTCATAACTTTTTACTCCAAACTCCGATTGGTTTAAGGTCAGATAAATTGGAAAGAAGACTCAAAGGGATTCAATGTGATATGCTTAATCACCCAAAAACATTCTGTAACATGGGAGCTATGATCAGTTGAAGTTGACCCTTATATGAACCAATATGAAAAACCCAATCGGTAAGAAGGCTCTCAACTCAACTTCATGCTAGAGGTTCCTTATGACCTTAATTTGCATCCAACGCACTTCTTACACTTTGTAATTAATCTTAACATCTTGTTTCCATAAATTCATTGGGTGTGGTTCTATCCACTTACCTAGAAGGGTTCCTAACTTAGCCTAAAAATCCTAGGCATTATAATGTATCAACTTACGACTGAACCAATGATTCACACCATATGAGTCGTACCACCAACCTATGGTTTCCTCCAGTGACTAATGAGTTCATTTTTCCCAACTCTCTGAATATTTTCACGATTCGTACCACGACCCGTAACTCCATCCTACGAATGATACTATTACTTGTACAATCATTCACATAATAACTCCAAACACTTGCTACGACTTCTTCCACCGGTCGTACCCACATACTATGGCTCATAGTGGGAACTCGTGGTTGGGAAACAAATTATCTAATCTGGACCATGGATCTTCCTATGACTCGTACTACCAACCTACGACTTGTAGGTTGAGTCGTACTGAAGTAGATTTTTCCAATTTTTCCTGCTGATCACACTTCAAATCTCAAGTCTAGTCTTAGGAACTTTTGTGGTATTACAATATCTCCCCTTTGGGAACATTCGTCCCCGAAGATGGGTTAAGCATATTGAAGAACTGGGAAAAGAACTGCCATCCCAAATAATGAACATCTGAAGCTGAAATTTGACGGAGTGATTGACTCCAGGCTGATACACATGATTGAACTGAATTCATGAAAAATACATACATGCTAAGACATGAATGGAACCGTTATGCACGACTTGACATAAAACTGAATAGAGTTCTAAGGATCAAATTTATACCTCTAGATAAAACTGAGCTGGTGAGAAAAGATACCGGTATTTAGCCATCATATCTACTTTGGCTTCCCACATAGCTCTCTTAACAAGATAATTCATCCACAAGACTTTCATAGAGGCTACTTCCTTGTTCCTCAACTTACGAACCTGATGATCAAGGATCTCAACTGGTACCTCCTCATAGGTAAGGTTGTTCTTCACCCTAACTTTCTCTACCGTAACTACTAAAGATGGATCTTCGATGCATTTCTTCAGCAAGGACATATGAAACACCGGATGCACCGAAACTAACTCCGCTGGCAGATCCAACTCATTGGTCACCTTGCCAACATGTCTCACAGCCCTATATGGCCCAACATACTGGGGACTAAGCTTCCCTTTCTTTCCGAACCCTCAAAGAATCAAGAAACCTCTACTTGCCTCAAAATGAAGCTCAAGCATCAAATTATGAATTTTCCGTCCATAACCATTCCGAATGATCAAAATCTGGTCAAATACGTATTCTACATAAGAAAATAAAATCATGGACACCCATATTGATATACTTCTATCCGGGGCCCAAAAAGTCAACCCCGAGTCCGCAAGGGCAAAACTGAAATTTTATTTGAAAATCATGTTACCCATAATGTAAAGAACTCAAGTATGAAATTTCATCCAAAACGACGCTCAAATCGACTTCGAATTCATCAAAATACGGTCTCTTAACTCTAGACCCAAAATCCTAAATTTTCCTTCAACAAATTCACGTATACAAATGAAAGTCAACTGACGAAATCATGGAGAAATACCAAATTAAGGATTAGATACTTACCCCTTGTTAAATAGAGAAGAATGCCGCAAAAATCACTCAATACCTAACTCCAGAACTCAAAATACCAAATAAACACAGTCTGTGCAAAAATACACTGCTCAGGTATTTATATTGGGCTGCACCAGCAGCTTTAATTTTTACTAAAATGGCGATAACTTCATCATACAAACTCGAAATGCGACAATTCTTTTTCCTATAGTTCCCAAATAATGATAAGGACCTACTCGTTCAATCAAAACTCTATTTGGTGCTCGTTTGCCCAGTCAGACATCATTTTTACTCGTTCAAAAATTATTTCATCTTTTGTAATAAAACTCGATCTTGACTTATCGAAATTGCACCAAACTTTTCAAATAAATCCTATAATTCATGCTAAGATTTTTGTAAGTCTCGAAAAAAAATTTCAATCTCAAAAACTAAAAACGAACCTCTGAGTTGCCACATTTTATGCTTAAAATCATACTAAACACAACAAAACGTTCAAATCCACCTGAAACTCATCTGGAATCCTCCGGTCACAAACCAAATATGAAATTCAATTATAAAACACATTTTGAACCTATTGGGATCATCAAATCACCTATATGAGGTCGTTTCGATCAAAAGTCGACTGTGGTCAAACTTAGCTTCCTTAAAGCTCATAAATCCAACCAAAGGTTCAATTCACTCCCGAACACCTCGAGATCCATCAAAACTACCCAAATAAGCCATAAATCACCATGCATAACTAACAGAACTTTCAAAATCCAAATTCGAGCTCGTTTACCTGAAATGTTGACTTTGGTCAAACCTTCCAAAAATCGAAAATCTTATCCAATCTTCATTGGATCATCTTGGAAATTGTGTCATCCATCTCCGCAAGTCATAAGTAACAAAATGAGGATCTGGAAAGGTTCAACCCATAGAAATGGATCAACAATCACAAAATGACCATGTGGGTTGTTACACTTCCAGGCCTGGCTAATAGATGCGCTTCCTGAAATTTTACATACCCGACATCTATGGCAGGGACAGGGAGTTATCCTGAACATACAAATTTTAACCATCATTTACATCATGGAGGAACATTCATAGGTCTTAGAATAAGGAAATTATGAGCATGATTCATTCAAGAAATCTAAGCTTTGCATATACTTGATATAACACGATCTTATGAGCCGATATGATATATCTTAAGGACTGAGTCCATAGAGCTGAGCATGATGAGGAACATGAGTTTATATACAAAACGAGGGACATGAGATGAAGCTGATATTTATGGAATCATGGAAGAAGAACGAAATCACCATCTGAAGTAGTTACTTCTTATTATATGAATCTGAGTACATATACACGTAAGGAGTACTTGGAACTTACACATGGGCATAACATGTTCACATACGGCATGAGTAGAGCATCGCATAGACTGAAGTATAGAAAGAGACCTGAATAAGTGTGTATTGATCTCCCGTAATTACTGATCCTGGACCTTCACACTTGAAACTCAAGGCATGACCTGGTCCTTCACCTTATAATCTCCCTCTTAGCTTAAAGGTCATCATTTTGAGGATTGGTCCCCTTTTAAAGGCTAGACAAAAATCACTATCTCTTGACTTCCCATTTTCCTCTAAGGCTATCACGGAAGGCTTCATACTTCTCCAGCCGTACTCCCCCACTCTTTTGGTTCCTTACTCAAGTTCACGAATTCTTCTGTCTTAGCTTTTTTAACTCCCACAGGGAGAAATGACTCGAGAGCGCCTCTTATTCCACTGACTGGAGTTATTCTTTAGAGTGTGAATACACGAGTTAGAAGGATAGAAAGATATTTCATCGCACGACATAGATCATGAAAGAAGGGAACATTTCTTAAAACATTTCATAGCTCATTTGTCATAAGTGTGGCGCGCTTCACACCCATGAAAAAGGATCTACTTAATATGGCTTCTAGACACCCTAGGACACTTCAAAACCTAGCTCTGATACCAAGTTTTTCACGATCCAAACGTAGACCCGGATCATACCACGGGACAAGGAGCCCCGAGAGACTCCAAGTTGACCCATGGCATGAATATTCATCTAACTTCATATCAACAAAACGGATTACTTAACATATCAACATATCGGAAGAGTGAACATGACATAACATATCATGATAATCGGTACGGGCTAAATACATAACAGCGGAGTACTACACGTGGTCTGAAAGCCTCTAATATAACAGATGGGTTGATGGGACAACATCCCCAACTAAACCGGAAACTAAAACTAAAAGAAAATATCAAGGTCTGAATCAAATGGTCCTCAGAGAATGAGGACCCACCAACAAGCTGGATGCAAGAATCCGTAACAAGCTAATGACGATGTTGGATTTGAAGGTCGGAGCCTGTATCATAAGACTATAGAGCATAGAGTATGTGGTCAGTGCGTGGAATGTACCGAGTATGCAAGGTATGTAAAACGGACATTTAAAATATATAAAATCTCATAAATGATCATAAGAGTAGGACAACATGCTTATAACATAAATTGCATATGATAACATAAGGCTCGAGGTTTTCAAAACATTCGTAATTCAGTCGTAATCATAATCATAAGAGAAAAATATTTATTGAACATAACTGGAGCCAATATACATAATCATAACATGCACAAATTGTGAGGAATAGTGGGAGATTTTCTTAACCGACATACCTCATATGAGAATACATGGAGCCCAACTTGTAACCCTAGTCCGAAGGGTGTTCGTACCTTGCCAAGGGTAGAACCATGAAAGGCGTGATCACACATGAGAAGGGCCATTTGGACCAGGGGATAGTCACAGGGGAGGTCCTAATATATCCTACAGTGGAACATAGTTATGAGATACAGGGAAGAACCTAGACCCCCAACCTACTCGGTGTTAAATACTACTCCCAAAACATATATAGTGCTNGGTGTTAAATACTACTCCCAAAACATATATAGTGCTCATAGTATATTAGGCATGAAATTCATGGGCTAGTTAAATCATGATAATCATAAACATGCTTGTAATTACGTAAACTAGCCATGAAGATAAGGCCCGTGAGTCAGCCATAATCATAAATCATAAATCATGCGGTTCATGCATACTTGTAAAACATGTATATACTTTATATTCATAAATATATGATGAGTACTTGAGAGAAATCATATCATAAATCATAAATCATAATTTGGGGCTAAAGAAGATCAAGATCATAATGGAACCATAAATTGACTTTTCATGAAGCTTATATAATTGGGCATAATTTATTTAGAAGTTGAAACTGTAGATTATTAGTAAAAAAAATTATAAAATCTTCCCATAGATCATACAACATAGTTTGGAACATGAGGGAATTGCACCCATAGACATATCATACAGAATTTCATGGAATTGGGTTAAAACCCTAGAAGTTCTTAAAATCATACTTAACTTGAAATACACTGATTCATGAGGGATTTGATAAGGGACAAGTATTCAGAATCATAGAAACATAAATTTAATCATGAGGGAGCTGATTTCATGGAAGAACATGAAAGAATTTACCCATAAGAGCTAAATCCTAAAATTTCAAAGGTTAGGGCATGGGAAGTGAGAATCATGAATACGACTTGAGAATGGCGTGGAGGTGGAAGAAACCCCTCACTCATGGCCCTACATACCTGGTATGATGATTCCTTGACTTGTCTTGAAGAGTCCAAGAAGATTTGAAGAGGTTGAAGAAGAACCCTAGCTCCTTTCTTAAGAGAAAATCCAACTGTTGATCTTTTGGAGAGGGTGAGGATTTGGGCTAGGTTAATCCCTTTAATCTGACCTTAATAAAGCCCAAAACGTCGTCATTTAGGAGTTAGAAGTATAGGAGTTTACCAAAATGCCCCAAAAATTTCGAAATAAAACCTGTAACTGACAGTTACTATGACCAACCATATGGGTCGTAAGTTGCTTGTACGTCTCGTACTGAGATTCGTATCATGCCTGTTGTAGCTTCACTAAATCGCTCATAACTCTTTACTCCAAACTTCGATTGGTGCAAGGTCAGATGCGTTGGAAAGAAGACTCAAATAGATTCAATTTGATATTCTGTATCACCCAAAAACATTTTGTAACATGGGAGCTATGATCGGTTGAAGTTGACCCTTATACGAACCAATATGAAAAACCCAATCGGTAAGAAGGCTCTCAACTAAACTTTATGCTAGAGGTTCATTATGACCTTAATTTGCATCCAATGCACTTCTTACACTTTGGAATTAATCTTAACACCTTATTTCCATAAATTCATTAGGTGCGGTCTATCCACATACCTAGAAGGGTTCCTAACTTAGCCCAAAAGTCCAAGGCATTATAATATATCAACTCACGGCTGAACCAATGATTCACACCATCATATTACGACTCGTACCATGAGTCGTACCACCAACCTATGGTTTCCTCCAGTGACTAATTAGTCCATTTTTCCCAACTCTCTGAATATTTCCACGACCCGTAACTCCATCCTACGAGTCGTTCTATTACCCGTACAATCATTCACATAATAACTCCAAAGACTTGCTATGACTTCTGGCCACGGTTTGTATCCACATACCATTGGTCTTCCTCGACTCATAGGTTGAGTCATACTGAAGTAAATTTTTCCAACTTTTTCTGTTGATCACACTTTAAAAAGTCTAGTCTTAGAAACTTTTGGGGTATTACAAGCCAGGGGTCAGAGTGATCGGGACCGACAGGATAAATCTTCAGTAGGGTCACGTGCCCCAGCATCTCCAGCAGGGCATAGGCCCTTAGCTCCAGTTGGCAGAGGCCGAGGTAGGTCAGGGGCATCAAGTTCAAGTACCGGTCCTGATCACACTTATGCTTTTCCGGGGCGACAAGAGTCAGAGGATGTTGTGACAGGTATGCTGGACTTTTGCTCTCATTCAGTTTATGTTTTGATAGACCTAGGCTCCAATTTGTCTTATGTTACTCCATTAGTGGCCTGGAAGTTCAGTATAATGCCAGAATTGCTTCAGCAACCCTTTTCAGTATCAACGCCCGTTGATTATTCTATTATAGATAAAAGTTCTACTGGGGCTGCACAGTAGAGGTTGTTGGTCGCCAAACTTCGATATATTTAGTGGAGCTATACATGATTGATTTTTATGCAATTATAGGTATGGATTGGCTAGCACCTTGTTACGCCAATGTAGAATGTTGGACCAAAACTGTCCGGTTCCACTTTCCAAGGGAGGTAATACGGGAGTGGAAAGGCAATGCAGCCACGCCAAAAGGTAGGTTTATCCTATCTTCGAGCGAGAAAATTGATAGCAAAGGGTTGCATCTATCATATTGCCAGAGTTCAGAATGTTCAAGCAGAATCCCCGATGCTTCAGTCCATTCCAGTAGTCAATGAATTTCCAGATGTGTTCCCAGATGAACTTCCTGGTATTTCTCTAGAATGGGAAATCGATTTTGCTATCGACCTATTACCAGGTACTCAGCCTATATCCATCCCTCCATACTGAATGGATCCTGTTGAGCTTAGAGAGTTGAAAAAACAACTGAAATATCTGCTAGATAAGGGCTTTTTCAGGTAGAGTAATTCATCGTGGGGTGCACTAGTTCTGTTTGTAAAAAGAAAGATGGCTCCCTCTGCATGTGTATAGATTACTAGTAGCTAAATAAATTAACCATCAAGATTAAATACCCACTTCTCAGGATAGACGACTTGTTTGATCAGTTACAAGGGGCGAAGTATTTCTCTAATATCGACTTAAGGTCTGGGTATCACCAAGTGCGGGTTTGGGAGAGGGATATCCCAAAAGCGGCTTTCAGGACCAGGTATGGCCATTTTGAATTCCTAGTTATGTCCTCCGGGTTGATGAATGCTAGTGTTCATGGATTTGATGAATAGCAACTTCACATCGTATCTGGATTTGTTTGTGATCGTATTCATTGATGATATTCTGGTGTATTCCCGTTCAGAAGTAGAATACCGAGATCATCTATGAATAGTTCTTCAAATTCTTAGGGATCGCCAGTTATATGCTAAAAAATTTAAATGTGAGTTCTGGCTGAATTCGGTAGCCTTTTGGGGTCATATTGTGTCGGATGCTGGTATTCAGGTAGATTCTAGGAGATTGAAGCAGTAATGGGACAGACCCACGACTCCCACTGAGGTACGTAGTTTTTTGGGGTTGGATGGGTATTACAGAAGGTTTGTAGAGGGCCTTTCTACCTTATCAACACCTTTGACCAAGTTAACTCAGAAAGCAGCTAAATTTCACGGGACTGAAGCGTGTGAATAGAGTTTCCAAGAGCTGAAGAACAGATTGACATCAACACCAGTACTAGATTTGCTGGAAGGTTTAGAGGGTTATGTAGTGTATTGTGATGTTTCAGGTGTTGGGTTAGGGTGTGTTCTGATGCAACACGATAAGGTAATTGCTTATGATTCAAGGCAGCTGAGGAAACATGAAAAGAACTATCCCACTCATGACCTGTAGTTAGAGGCAGTAGTTCACGCCTTAAAAATATGGAGACATTACTTGTATGGGGACATTTTTACCGATCATAAGAGTCTCCAGTACATCTTCACTCAGAAAGAGTTGAATTTGTGGCAGCGTCACCAGTTAGAACTGTTGAAGGACTACGATGTGAAAATTTTATACCATCCAGGGAAGGATAACATTGTAGCAGATGCCCTTAGTCATAGATCTATAAGGATTCTAGCATATTTGAAACTCAAACAGCGGGAGCTGGCTCAAGAATTGCACCAGTTAGCCAGTTTAGCTGTCCGAATAGTAGACTCGGGAGATAGTGACGCAGTGATTCAGAATACCGCAGTATCATCCCTAGTTGTAGAAGTAAAAGAGCAGCAGTATGAAGATCCTAACCTGATACAACTCAAAGATAAAGTTTAGCAAGGGGAAGTATCAGTTTTTGAGGTAACCGAAGACGGGTTCTTGAGATGTAGGGGTCGCCTAAGCGTTCCAGATGTGGCAGGACTTCGCCAGCAGATCACGACAGAAGTACATTATTACCATTATTCTCTTCACCCAGGGTCAACAAAGATGTATCACGACATAAAAGAGATTTACTGGTGGCCTGGAATGAAAAAGGGTATAGCTGAATTTGTCGCACAATGCCCTGGTTGCCAGCAAGTAAAGGTTGAACACTATAAACCTGGTGGATTGACATAGGAAATAGAAGTGCCTATGTGGAAATGGGAGGAAATCAATATGGATTTTATGACAGGATTACCCTAGACCAGACGCAGATTTGATTCCATCTGTGTGATTGTCGACAGATTGACGAAGTTAGCTCACTTTCTGTCTGTCAATACTACCTTCTCAGCCAAGGACTATGCTGAATTGTACGTTAGAGAAATAGTTCAATTGCATGGTGTCCCGACTTCTATAATTTCTGACAGAGGAGCACAATTTACAGCTAGATTCTGGTAGTCATTTCAGAGAGGCTTGGGAACGCAGGTCAACCTGAGTACAGCATTCCATCCTCAAATAGACTAGCAGGCAAAACGTATAATTTAGACGCACGAATATATGTTGCGGGCGTGTGTGTTAGACTCTGAGGATAGTTGGGATGAACATTTACCCCTTATTGAATTTGCTTACAATAATAGTTATCATTCGGCAATCCAGATGGCGCCTTATGAGGCTTTATATGGGCGGAAATGCAGGCCCTCGTTGGTTGGTTCAAGGTTAGAGAATCAGGGTTAATTGGACCAGACATAATCCACCAATCAGAGGAGAAAGTGAAGCTTATCATAGAGCGCTTGTTGATAGCTCAGAGCCGCCAGAAATCTTACTCTGATGTATGGCGTAGAAACCTGGAATTCAATGTAGACGACTGGGTATTTTTGAAAGTTTCGCCAATGAAGGGCGCAATGAGGTTTGGTTAAAAAGGGAAAGCTTAGCCCAAGGTTTATTGGATCTTATCATATCCTCCGAAGAATAGGCCAGGTGGCATATGAGTTAGAATTGCCTCCAGAGTTAGAGTCTGTTCACCCAGTTTTTCATGTATCGATGTTGCGGAAGTGTATGGGGGATCCATCCCAGGTTGTGCCAGTTGAGGATGTCCAGATTATTGAGGAGTTGGCCTACGAAGAGGTTCCAGTGGCTATATTACATCGGCAGTTTCGTAGGCTGATAACCAAAGATGTCTCTTCTGTTAAGGTACTGTGGAAGAGCAAGAATAGAGAAGAGATGACCTAAGAAGCCGAAGACGACATGACATCCAGATATCCTCATATGTTCCAAGGTTAGTCCAAACTATGCAGTTAAGGTAAGGTTGTTGTTCAGTTATTATTTCATGATTTATGTTGTTTATACTGTTTAGTTGACTACCATTTTGTTGTGAAGTAGTTATTATAGTGTCATGTAAAGTACCTGTATTGGACTTTTCTACGTTTCAGGGTTTTCAGGTAGTCCATATTACAGGAGAGACTCTGCTGAAGTTTTTCCAGAATAATAGTTGAAAGAGTTAAACTCCTGTAAGTTGAAGTTAACATTCGAGGACGAATGTTCCTAAGAAGGGGAGGATGTTACACCCCGTAAGCTTCTAACGTTTAGTCAGCGTATTCGTATGTTAGTCAAGAGTTTTAGAGTGTGACGCGTACGAGAAAGGGCTTAGGGAAAGGACGTTTGAGCGTGGAATCAAGGTATCGAGGGAGAAGGTCGGAGCAGGCTGCAACAGGGGCAGCGTGTCACGGACCCCCTCCCTCCGTGTTGGGCGTCGTGACATGCCCACAAATCGGCGCGTTGGGGGCCGTGACACGGACCCCCCTGTCCACCGTCCAAATATTATATATATTAAGAGTCTGTTTGAAAAGCCACCTGGTAATTGAATTTAAGTGTAATTGGGTGTAATTACACTCTCCAATTCCTGGGGAGAGGTGAGAATTGCAGGTAATTACATGGTGTAATTACAAGGTTACTTTTTAATTTATTCATTTTTGTTATTATTTTAATTTATTTTCTTTATTTCTTCATTATAATTTCTAGGTTATTTTTATTATTTTTGTTTTATTTTTAAAATATTTTTTTATTTTATGTTATTATCTTTTATTTCCTTTCTTCTCATTTCTCGACCTTTACTTCTTGTGATTCTATGTAATTGCTAGTATTTTTTATTTTTTATTTTTATTTTTTATTTTAAAAAATACATTATTATTCTAATTTTTGAATT
>JACEIK010009372.1:4835-18318 GCA_018107945.1 Datura stramonium
GTTCGTAGAAAAATGTCCAAACTGTCAGCAAGTGAAGGTCGAGAATCAAAGACCTGGAGGTGTACTTCAGGATATTGCCATCCCCACTTGGAAGTGGGAATAAATCAATATGGACTTCATTACAGGTCTACCTTATACTCGCCGGCAACACGACTCCATTTGGGTTATGGTGGACAAGTTGACCAAGGCTGCACACTTTCTACCGGTCAAGACCACAGATTCAGCAGACGATTATGCTAAGTTGTATATTCGGGAGTTGGTTCGGCTTCATGGAGTGCCCTTTTCTATTATTTCGGACCGAGGTACTCAGTTTACATCTCAATTCTGGCGTTCGTTTCAAAAGGGGCTCGGGGCTCAGGTTAAGCTAAGCAAAGCTTTTCATCCTCAGATGGACGACCAAGAAGAGCGAACCATTTAGACTCTTGGGGATATGTTGAGGGCGTGTGTTATGGATTTTAAAGATAGTTGGGATGATCATTTGCCCCTGATCGAGTTTGCTTATAATAACAGTTACCACTCTAGTATCCAAATGGCACCATTCGAGGATCTCTACGGGAGAAGGTGCAGATCTCCCGTCGGATGGTTCGAGGTTGGTGAGGCAGCTATGGCAGGACTAGATTCGGTTCATGAGGCGATGGTGAAGGTTCAATTGATAAGGGACTGGTTGAAAACAGCTCATAGTCATCATAAATCGTATGCTAATGTGAGGAGAAGAGAATTGGAGTTTGATGTAGACAATTGGGTGTTTCTAAAGGTATCTCCCATGAAGGGAGTCATGCGGTTTTGGAAAGAAAGGTAAACTCAGTCCCCGCTATGTTGGCCTCTACCGGGTTGTGAGAGGAGTTGGTAAGGTGACGTATGAGTTGGACT
This sequence comes from Datura stramonium, assembly GCA_018107945.1. NCBI lineage: Eukaryota > Viridiplantae > Streptophyta > Magnoliopsida > Solanales > Solanaceae > Datura > Datura stramonium. Next base: position 5,706 of record JACEIK010009372.1, read on the forward strand.
TGCCTTCAGAATTGGCTTCAGTTCATCCCGTGTTCCATGTATCATTTTTGAAGAAGTGCTTGGGTGATCCAACTTTGGTAGTTCTAGTAGACAACGTTGGTGTGAAAGACAACCTCAGTTATGAAGAAATTCCGATTGAAATTTTGGATCGACAAGTTCGAAGGCTGAGGAACAAAGAGGTATCTTTAGTTAAGGTTTTATGGAGGAATCAACATGTTGAAGGAGCTACGTGGGAGGCCGAAGCGGACATGATGGCTAAATACGCACATTTGTTCTCTACCGGCTCAATTCTGACTTGAGGTATCCATTTTTTCCCTAATTCGCTAATCAGTTTCCATGTTCAGTTCATGTGTGCAAGTTTGAATTATGTTATGATAAATGTATGTGATGCCTGAATTTAGTTCAACTATGTGGTTCTTTTCGAAGGTAGTCATTCTGTGAAATTTCGGTTAAAATAATCAGTATTGGAGTATGATAATTGCTTGTTTCTATTTCCTGCTTGTTTCTAACATTCGAGGAAGAATGTTCCCAAGGGGGAGATGTTGTTATACCCCGATAATTCAAGAATCGGACCTAGAAGTGAATCAGAGAAAAAAATTGGAAAATGTTGCAGCAGTTGCAGAACGAGTACCTGAACGACTAGTGAGGAGACACCATGAGTTGTCAGGTGACTCGTGGGAAGGCCTAGAAGGATGAGGGACTCGAGGCGTTAGTCGTGGGGTGGTTCTAGAGGTAGATTGGAAAATTGATCCAGTGCAGTTGACGGGGAGTGGCAACGAGTCATGGCTGCTGGGGACGAGTCGTCATGTCACTCGTTAGGAGCCCTGGCAGACCATTTATCCAATGAACCTGATGAACGAACCAACGGATCATGAGCCCTGGGGATGAGTCGTCGGGTCGTCCGTTAGGACCCCCTGGCAGTTATTTTCAGCGATTTCAGCAAGGTTTTTCCCGTAATTACTAAGTTCTAAGGGCCTATAAAGTTCTAAGGGCCTATACTACGTCATTTTAATCTCGTAATAGAGGGTTTTTAGCAGAGAAAAAACCATCTTAGGCCATTACTTTATTGAATGCAAGGTTTGGGGTTTGAGGAGAAGAATCAAGGTGAATTCTCAAGGTTTCCAATTGGAATGTCAGCTGGGCAATTAGGAAGGGTTAGAATTCTTCAATCCCAGGTATGTAAGGGTATGAGTGGGTGCTTCCTTCCACACCCATGCCCATTCTCTATCAAGTTGTGATTGGTTTGTGATGATCAAGTATGAGTTTTCATTCAATTGTATGATTCTTACATCTCTATTCATGGGTATAATTAAATTGAGTTGATATTGGTGATTTACTGAGCTTGGGCAGATAAGAACTTAATTTCTTTTACAAAATTGTCTTTCTAAAATTGAATCTAAAACGCCCATGTGTGGATAGTTCATATAGAATGCGATGATAATGGAGTAGATAATGAAAGGCATGTTTCCAACCTTACCCATGATTTTTGATGATGTTTTCAAAGGAGATTAAATAGACCAAGTGTGGTAGAACTTTTGGTGATGCCCATGTGATGTTTTCAAATTGTGATTTCTTTTTCGACATGAGCTTACCACTTGGTTGAGCTAGAATTTTCCTTTTTTCCCTTATTACGAATTTTGGCTTGTGGTATGTTTCAAAGTAAAAGCCTTCTCTATGAGTAAATCCTTAATTGATATGTATATTATTGTCGAGCTTTGTTGAGGACAATGTTAAGCTTCATTTCACATGATGTTGAGTCTAACTATGATTTTTATTCAAAACTTTGTCGAAATGATATTGTTGAGCTTCATATTTATATGACGTCTAGTGTATGCATGATTTCATAATGAGCCTTGTCAATAGACAATGTTGAGCTTCGTTTCATACGATATTGATTATATGCATGATTTCATATTGAGCTTCATCACTAGACGATGTTGAGCTTCGTATTTATACGATGTAGAGCATTGCATGTTTGGGAGAAGAGTCTAGCACCTAGCGGGCTAAGGGTCGATAACCCTACGCCCCAGAACTACGCTCCAACGTAGGTTGATTCTATTATGTTATTGGGACCTCCCTTGTGAGCTATCCCCAGCCCAATTGACCCCTTTCAGCTTGATATCGATATCATGATAGCGTCCCTAGCCCTGATAAGGTCTTGGATGGCTCTGCCCACTTGAGTGTACTAGTCGGGACCACGTAAGCTCTATCGTGGTATGTCGGTTAAGTGACGAATCTCCCACTATCTATATCATTCGAATTCACATATCCATTACTCATGATCATTTTCTTGTGCATGCATATTCAAAAAACAAGGTTTGACTCATTTTTCAATTTTGATATAAATGTTACGTTTTAGCTTTGAGTCATTCGAGTCTGTTATGATGTTCTAAAGCTATGCATGGACACGTTATGATAAGAGTACGATTTCACAAGGATTGCTTGTAGCCTTCTATTTTCACTTAAAAACTTATGATATGTATGAAGTGTTTTAAAAGAAATGATTTATTTTATTTAAGCGGTTTTACTTGCATACTCAGTACATTCCACGTACTGACCGCATACTTTCTATGCTGCATTATTTCATGATGCAGGATCCGGTCCTCAGGTTTAGCCCCATTCGTAGTCTCTTTTCAGAGTCAGTACATGTTTGGTTGGTGAGTCCTCATCTTTCGAGGACTAGACTTTCAGTTATCTTGATTATATTTTTAGTTTCAGTATTGTTGAGCTAGTTGGGGGTATTGTCCCATTAGCTCATCCATATTAGAGGCTTATCAGACTTAGGTATGTATTCAACTTTAGACGTTCTTAAAGTTGTTATGTCAAGTTAGATTTCCGCTGAGTTTATGATTATGTTTCTTCATGTTTATTGAATGAGTTAGTGAATACTTATGCCATGGGTTGACTTGGGGTCTCTCGGGGTCCCTTATCCCGTTTCTACGATCTGGGTCTACGCTTAGGTCATGACAGATGTAGTTATGAACCCATGGGGAATAGTTACCCTAGTTATTTGAAAATCTTGATAACAACCACAACTACAGTCTTGTTTTATTATTGTTTTTCTTGAAACCCTCAATTTGGAGATAACTTACCAATATGTTTAAGTACCGACATTAATCTAGTTTTTACCTTATTTCCTGTGGGTTCGACCCCAACCTCTTTGTTGAGTTCTTTATTGACAACGTCCGCTTCATACTTTTCCAGGAAGTGTGAGTTAGTGTTATCAAAAAGTTCCACCATTGCCGAGGAATTCGACTAATATTAGATTAATTGCTTGTATTTAACTTTTGATTTTTATTTTCTTTATTACGTTTTCTTTTTGTCTTTAGACACCCATAGGTTGTCTCTTGGGGAATGCCAAGAACTCGATGGAGTGGAAACCCCCTGATTCCTTTGGATCTCGAACTTGAAAGAACACTGCGAAGGATGGAGAACTAAGAGTAGCGAGATGCTGTCTTGCTAAAGAAGCTAGGCAAGCTGAGCTTGCTCAGTAAGTTGCACTTCAGGAAGCCGATGATGCACGAAATGAGGTTGTCAATGCTGGTCGCCATGGAAGGGGCAACAGAGGCCAGAGATATGCCCCTCAATTCTTTGATTAGGATGACCCAGACATTGATAAAGTCGGGTCAACCGAAGCTATTGTACCACCACCTTTACCTGCTGGGGAAAAATTTGACATCACTAGCACCATGATTCAATTATTGAACATGAAGGGGGTGTTTAGTGGTCACATAGCTGATGATGCAAACCTACACTTAACAAACTTCATTGGAATATGCAAGGCGTATAGGTTTCTCGGAGTCAGCCAGGACACAATAAGGCTAAGACTCTTCCCATTCTCTCTACCTGGGGAAGCCACTTTATGGTTATCGGAGTTTCCCAACGACTCCATTACCAACTGGAGGGAGATCAAATAAGCTTTTCTAGAGATATTCTTTCCACCCTCCAGGATGATGCAACTTAAGGCTGAACTATATAATTTTCGGCAACTGAAGACAGAGGCACTTCATGAAACCTGGTTGAGATTCAAGAAAAAGTTGACCAAGTGCCCAAACCACAAAATTTCTGATGACAGTTTGTTGGAGATTCTCTATAGATCATTGAATAACAGTAGTAAAGTTGTAGCAGACACAGAGGCGGGAGTAGCACTGATGAGCCACACCTGGGAGCAAGCTGCCACTATTCTAGACAGAGTGATGAAAATAAATAGAGCATGGTACATCTGGAAAGGGGAAGAAGCTTCTGGTACGTATGTTATTGGTTTGATTGCAGACCAACGAAGGAAGGAGGAAGAATGTGACCAGGAATTGGCCCATATTCACAGATCATTGGACCTTCTCACGAAGCATATCATGGGTTTTGGAGCCAGAAAAGTTAATGTAGTGGGATAACAGGGACAGGAACCAGGGCCAGAGCATTCAGATTTCGAGGAGGAAGCAAACTTCTTGTAAAACCAGGTGGCGGATTTCCGAGACAACACCCAAGGGTCGGCACAAGACACTTGGCACCAAGGTTTTGTAAACCAAGGCCGGAAACAATACAGAGACAATTGCAACGGGAATGGCTACAGAGACAGAAGCCGAGGTCGTGAGCGAGAGGGAGAATGGAGAAGGAATGATGGTTACCGCAACAATCGAGCAGGATTGTACGTGACTCCTAATGCACATGAGAGGGAGGCTGGATAGTTAAAGGTGGAGAGCATGATGGCTGAGATGCTAAAGAAGGTTAGATCCATAGATGAGCAGCTGAAAGACATTCGTGGAGATATCTAGCATGGTTCAGAGAGTTGAGTCACATGCCACGGCTATAAAGAAGATTGAACAGTAGCTGGGTCAACTGTCAACATCCATGAACCCTAGGAAAAAGGGTACACTACCTATAAATACAGTCCAAAATCCAAAGAATGATGGTCACTGCATGGCTGTAATGACTAAGAGTGGAAAGACCACAGTTGATCCCCCTATGCCGATTGTAGTTGAGCTTTAAAGGAAGAAAGAAAGCATAATTGATGATGAGGAAGAGGTTGCTAAGCATAAGAATGAGGAGGATGATGAGTTGACCGAGGCTCCAATTGTTGAGAAGGCGCCTGAGGATGAACAAGGAGAGAAACAAGGGGCCACATAGATTTATAAGGCTATCCCACGACCACTACCACTGTTCCCTCAAAGAATGAAGAAGAAGGCGGAGAATGGTAAGTTTCAGAAATTCCTGTCAATACTAAAATAATTATCTATAAACATACCATTGGTCGAGGCATTAGAGTAGATGCCAGGATACGCGAAGTTTATGAAGGACCTTATTACTAAGAAAAGGTCCGTGATCTATGAGCCCGTGGATAACGTGCATCATTGTAGAGAATAGCCTCATGGGTCCTTGCCTAGAAAAAAAGGATCTGGGTGCCTTCACCATTCCATGTACTATTGGTGATGTTGAGTTCGCGAGGGCACTGTGCGACTTGGGAGCAAGCATCAATCTAATGCCTTCGCTGCGTTTAAGCAGTTGGGCTTGGGAGCCCCCACACTGACTACTATGTGGCTACTGATGGCTGACCGAACTGTGAAAAAGCCTGTGGGAATCTTGTTTGATGTGCTTGTTAAGGTGGATAGATTCATATTCCTAGCGGATTTCGTGATCCTTGATTGCGAGGTTGATTTTGAGGTCCTAATCATTTTGGGGCGACCATTCCTTGCCACTGGAAGGGCTTTCATAGATGCGGAGGTTGGCCAGCTAAAATTCAAACTCAATGAAGAGGAGGTCACCTTCAATGTCTGCTGGTCAATGAAGTAACCAAAGGAGTATATAGTGGTCTCAACAATCGAGGATGAGCCTGAGTTTCTTGACGAAGTTTGAGTAGTCAAGAGACTTGCGTCGTGCAGCAACGTTAAATCAGGCGCTTCTTGGGAGGCAACCTATGAGGTGGTTTGGTGAATTCTGAGTAACTGAACCACCTGCTTCATGCCGCAACATTAAATCAAGTGCTTCTTGGGAGACAACCCAAGTTTATTGACTAATTGGTGCTCAGTGTGCAAGTGAAAGAAAAATAGGTGGCAGAAAAATTGCAGAACGGACTGGTGCTACGGGTCTTAGTATGACTTGTAAGAGGATTGTATGGGCCGTAGTACGAGTCATGGTGAGAAGAAGAGATGTATCTTAGTGCATAAGTTCAGGGTATAGTTGGTCCTACGACTTGTAACTTCATTGTATGGGTCATAGTACTCACTATAGTTATGAACTATGCAAAGCATGGACCTCCAATTAAGAGTCACCTACAAGTCATGGTACGGTTTGTACCTTCATCGTACGAGTCGTATGATGTGCTCGTAGGTCCATAGGTAACTTTTCTTAGCATCTCTGCTACGAGTCCTAGGGACGAGTCATAGGTCCTTCCTACGACTCATGGTATGAGTTGTGATGGGCCAAATTGCTTAAAACAACCTAACTCAGCCCAAATTTTTTAAATATGCCCTAAAGCTATTTAAACTTCAAAATTGTTGGACCTTTCTCCCACGCACTAAAACTTGAACCAACAACCACTCCCACAACTTCCCTCACACCCGTAACTGAAGAACAAAATCAATTGAGCAAGATTTTTGCTCGATTAAGACTGCTAAAGTCGGTTCCAAACCCTAGTCGCTAACACGCACGAAGTGAGCAAGATTTTGCAACATTCAAATAAGTAATTATGCTTTGAATATATTAAAGAGACCTTTGTGTTTGTGCAAACTTGTTTAATAATCGGGAGTCCTCAAAAAGCATGAAAATATAGGAGGATAATGATTAGGGATGTGCAAAATAAATGTATTGACTGGGTAGGATTCAAACATGTAAAAAAATTGAATGTGAACTGCTATAAATTAAGTTACAGGTTGTGAATAAAAAGGGAGGAATGGGTAGTTGTAAAAATGTGAAGAATGCATGCCTAGACTTGGAGAATTCTGAGTACACAACATAAAAATGACAAACTAATATGAAAATAAGGCAAGGACAGGCTTCACAAGCCTTCCTACGAGTCATGATTTCACACTACGACTCGTAGGATGACTCATTGGGACTGTCCCAAGCCAAATGTGTAAAAAGTAAGAGGTATGAAACCTAGTACGACCTAGTAGTATCCTGCTACGAGTCATACCAATCGTACCATGATTTTGAAATGGGTTAAGCCAAAAGTCACAATACGTTCCTTTCTACGACTAGTTGAATCGACTTACGGTTTGTACCATGAGTCGTGGAAAACTACAGAACATGGATTTTCAAGGGGCATCCTTATAAAATTTGTGGTATGGATTGTACCTTCATGGTATGAGTCGTACCTTAGAGTCGTGACTTTGATCTAAGACATTACAAGTCTCAGTAGAGGTACGACTCGTACTGTAGAACCAAGAAAAATTACAGAGGAATTTTTCTTACTTTCTTTTTCTCAGATTTGGAATACTAACCCTTTTTCTCCATAGGTACAATGACTCAGAAGAGGAAGGCATCCAAAACAACTTCTCAGAGGGCATTGATAGATGAAACCTCCAAATTTGAACTTGCTGGCAACCCACCTAGTGGTTCGTTGGAGGAATATAGGGTCGACATCTGACACCTATGGGACCCGAACCACTAGGGAAAAAGCTAAAGCCCAGGCCAAGGCATCCATTGACACATTTGTTGGTGCTCCCAGTCTGAGGAGGGAGCTGAGGAAAGAGTCCAAGAGTCCGGTAGTGGCTCCCTAATGATGATGAGGGGTCCGAGGAGGCCCAATCCTGTGATGGAGATGGTGAGTCCGTATCTGAGGATGAGGCAACCGGTGTTGAGCAAGAGCAGATTTCGCCTAGGGAGAACCGTACCATTCGATGGAGAGTACCAGGAGCACAGGAGATCTATGAACAGGGTCTTTCTCTTACCACCAAGAACAAACCCAGGCGGAGTATTCAAGAAGAGCCGTGGATCCTCACCAATGCACTGAATGGGGTGGAGGAGATGAAGCGGATATTCAGCTACTATGTGTTTGATTGGATGGCTAGAACCCCCAATCTATACACTTCAGAGATCGTCCAGGAGTTCTATGCTAGTTATTTGGCGACCGTCGAGCAGAAAGCAAAGGAAAGGTAAAAGTTGAAAGATCAACCCAAATTGGAGAGCGTCCTGGTATGATGATATATTCGAGCGCACTATTTCTCGGGTATTATATGGGCCCTAATTCATACCACCACATACTACACTGGAGTATGATTACCGGGTGGATGCCATGAAAAAGATCAAGTAGTTAGGCATTGACAAGAGGAGGAGGCAGATTTAGTGGCTGTCTGGGTTTATTGCCGAGGATAAGGAGTTGGTATAGATGAGGAGCTGGATTTGGCAGCGTATTGGGAGCCGACAAGAGTTGAGAGAGAAAAAGGGAGAAAGAGGGTCTTTGAGGATGTTGGATACGAGACCCTAAAGAAGAAGAGAAAGAACGAAAAGAAAGAGCACAAGCAGGCAAGATTAGAGAGCCAACAGACTCACGACAAGCATAGGTCGGAGCTTCTTGAGAGAGCGAGAGGAGCGGGTAGCTCCACCACAGCCCATGCCGAGCTTGCAGGTGGCAAGGACGGAGAGCCATATTCAACCCCAGTGGTTCCATAGGAGAAGCGATCGCTACTGCTGAGGGGATGGACATTCCCCCTATTGATACACCATTGAGTGTGTCGGCCACCGCCAGCGCCACGACTGTAGCGGAGGTACCATCTCTGCAGGATGACAAGAGCGCTTAGTGCACCATAGGTATGTTCCCTTTCTTATGTTTTATATTCTATGCTTCGGGTATGAAACATGCTTTTCAAAAGGGGAGGGGGTGTACTTATATGTTTTGGGATTTTTGGATTCGTTCGAGGGTTTTTCTTACCATGTTTCTTTTCTCTCGGTGGTTAGTTATGCCGATCGTGTGGGGCCGTGCGTNATATGTTTTGGGATTTTTGGATTCGTTCGAGGGTTTTTCTTACCATGTTTCTTTTCTCTCGGGCATGCTATCTAGTAGAATCGACATGTTTAGGATGTTTTTGTTTAATTATAAAGTATCTTAGGATTACTCAGCCAATAAATTACACTAGTTTTGACTTTTGAAAAAAAATTTACCCTGTTCAAATTTTTTTGGTTAGCTATGTACTTTTTAATTGTAAAACATAATTTTTGTGGATCTTTTTGTGTCATCTAGTGTATTAGCATGAGTAGTTATAGTTAGCCATGTATAAACCAGACATGTAGAATGAACGCAAAACATGTACCGTGAGTGAGGTCTATACCTAGTTCAATACTGTGTAGAGGATCTAGAACTTGCTCGGTTGGTCTTTATATTGGATTTAGGATGGTTGGTTAGTAAAGGATCATAGGTCATTTTTTAGCTGATTTTAGCTTAAATTACCCTACCAGAATAATATGATTCCCTTGATCCCGATTTTGAGCTTTAAATGAACCATTTTTCTTTAATTAACCAATTAACCTTATCCATTTTTTTTATAATGAACCTGTTTTAGCCCTGGTCTCTCCTTGGATATTATGAACATCAACCTAGGCAAAATGCCTAAGGTGAGGGTGGCTAGAGTAGGGATGCATAGATCTTAGGGAGGTGAAAAAGGAAGAGAAAAGAAAAAGGGTTAAAAATGAGGTGCGGTGTGACAAAAGAAAAAAAAGAAAAAGAAAAAATTGAAAAGAAGATACAAAAAGAGAAAAATGAAAGAGAAGTTGAAAATACATCACACCCATACAATTGCATAAAAATGGTGAAAAGGGAGAAAAAAGTTGAAAAAGCGAAGAGGATGAAATAAGTGAAAAATGGAGCCACGTGTATGTAGTGCCAAGGAAGGTTTAGTCACTAAAAAGCCCATATTTATCATACCCAACCCGAAAGTCTATATTACAAGCTGAATCAAGTCCTATAGTGATCCTAGCCTAACCATCCGAAGAGCCGAAGTAGAGAAAATAAAAGCAAGCCTATGGTATCCAATGTGCAGTATTTGGAACTTTCTTGTGAGAGTGAGAGTCTTACTTGTCCAGTCCCATGTTTCATATTTTTATACATCTGTGAGTGGGGGACTTCATTTGCTTTGAGGGTATGCGGTTTGTATTTTTTCTACCAGTTATCCGTGTGAAAAACATTGGTGATGACTTGACTATCTGCTAATAACTAGATGACATATCTTGATCCCTGTTTATCATGGTTTGTGGTTACTTGATGTGCATATGCTGATTTGGTTTACCGGAGAAAGGCTCAAAAGTTGTTTGAGTTTATGGTGCAGATTTTGATTGATGTTGGTTGTAGTATCCTAGATTTATTTTCTAGTTAAGCGTTGTTTTTAGTATTTTTTTTCTTTTCCTGAGGACATGCAAAAGTCTTAAGTTGAGGGTGTTGATGTGCTGTGAGTTTACAACACTTTCGACGCTTAAAACTGAGAAAATAGCATGGACTTAGATATGTTTATATGGATATGAGGTGTTTTCACTTTGTTTTCAGGGAAAATAGGTGTTGGAGAAAAAATGTGCAAAAGATGCATAAAAGTGCAGAAAATCACCTAAGTACCAATCTCAGTATAAGTCGTACCTAGATTGTATGAGCCATACTGAGACTCATGGAAAAACTCAGAAGGCTGAAATAATGCGAAGGAAAAATATGACTTTCAGTATGAGCCATAATAGGAGTCGTGAAAAACTTTAGAGAGAATTTCATAAGAAGTCTCCTGGTATGGGTGGAACCTATGGATCTTAGCATCTACCTATGATCCGTACCAGGAGCCATGGGGAGCTTTAGTGATTCTTAAAGATTTGGTAAAACTCAAGATGCAACAAACAATTATGAGTTGTAGGAGCAAGGTACGAGGCATACCACAACACTCGTAGAAAACTTCAGAAGATGTCAAAGTTTTCAGAGCCAAGCCACAGATGGATTGTACGACTCGTAAGATCATGGTTACGAGTCATACCAGTTGCCAATACTTAGTCAATTCTGCAGCAGCCAAGGAACGTATGAGAGTAAGGTATGACCGGTACAATCCTGTTATGGGTCGTATGACCAGTCGTAGGACGAGTTTGTGCCAGATATGGAAGTTTCCCTATTAGCTTAGGAAAAGGCTTCTGATGTCTATATAAATACCTTTTATGTTTTTTTAGTAGGAGAACGGATCAGTAGACGTGTGACTACTTTGAGAGAAGGTTTTTAGTTAATTGTTTGTGAATTATTATCAAGTTTTGGGGAGCAATTCTTGAGATAAATACTTGGTTTTCTCAATTGTTCTTGATTTTGTTCATCAATACTCAAAACAGGTTTTCTTCAAATTATTGTTGTAAGTATTTAATTATGTGTTTGTCTATGAATAATAATTACAATCTTACAATCATGAGAGGCTAAGACCTCCACAACTAGGATTGTGGGAACCATGATGTATTAACGAAATAGGGTTACACAAAGTGATTTGAAACCAATGCTAAACGCATGTATTGTATTCTCTTAATCTTTAAATGTTTCTTAACGGTGCGTAACGTTAAGAATTGCCTGAATTCTTTACTTGCTTGAACCTTGAGAAGTAGAGATTAGGAAAAGAGAATTACAAAAAAGACTTGATTTTTATGATCATTGTATGACTTGAGCTACGGTCGCAGGGAAGTTATTTTGGAACATATTAATAACGGTTAATTCGAAATCGCTCATGAGACTTGACCCGGTGATTGAGTATAGTCATCCAATAGGTACGAACTAGTCATTTGGATGAACCCTAGTTGTCAGTTCTACAAGTAAGCATTGGGATTGATCACGTGTGTATATCCGAAGTAGTTATAAACCTTTTGGGAACACTTACCCTAGTTATTTGCAAATCTTGATAACAACAACAATTGTAGTCTTGTTTTATTATTATTTTCTTTAAACCCACCAATTTGGAGATAACTTACCAACAAGTTTAAGTACTGCATTAGTCTAGTTCTTACCTTATTCCCCGTGGGTTCGACCCCAACCTCTTTGTTGGGTTTTTCATTGACAACGTCCGTTTCATACTTTTTTAGGAAGTGTGAGTTTGAGCGTTATCAACAGTGACTCATGCTTGAGCACCAGCGTTTCTCCGATCTAGTGCAGCGACTGCACTATTTTCATTCTCCTTCTTTCTCATCCAATCATTCTACAAAAACAAAATCAATAAAGCATCAAGGCATCAAAACATAAAAACACTTGGATTGCCTCTCAAGAAGCACTTTATTTAACATCGTGGCACGACGATACTTCCTCAAGTGTTAGTTTTTCGGAGTGTCATCCTCTGAATCAGCCTCTTCATTCAAAACCCCTATCACCTTGCACTCATCCGGGGGCTTAGTGGTTTGACAAACCTTGAAGGTGACTTCCTCACCTCCCACTCAAAATTTTAGCTCACCAATCTCCAAGTCTACCAAAGCTCTGCTCATGGAAAGAAATAATCTCCCTAATAGGTACTTCAATATCCATATCACAATCTAGCACGACAAAGTCATCTGGAAGGATGAACTTGTCAACCCAAACCAAGACGTCCTCCATGATGAGCCCGCAAGTGTACGGGTCGTACAAGTAATATAGTGGCTCTTTTTAAGAACCGGAATTTCGAACCCAAAAGGACTGGACTACGGGGTAAAACCT
>JACEIK010009373.1:0-52274 GCA_018107945.1 Datura stramonium
GTACATTCTCATGTAAATTGTAGAAAAGTGTGAATTTATACTAACCAACATGATTAGCGTTGTTTTGCAGGAAAAATGTACTTTTATGAAGCTAAGATGCGTATTGGGAGGAATCGGAGATGGACTCGGGAGTGAGCCAGGAAATGGCAATGGAAAGCAAGGAATAGAGAGGCTCCGCCATGGAGCCGTGTCACGCTGCCATCGCGGATGCATTCTGTCCGGAGGATTTAATTGGCAAAGATTCCCGAGAGGGTCCGCGTTCGTGTCGTGGCACGTTGGACCTAATTACCTGGAACTTGACATTCCAGTGAAGGTGCGCGTTCGCACCGTGTCACGTTGGGAAAGCCACGTTGGGAAAGCTCCGCGCATGTCGTGCCACGTTGGGGATAAATACCTGGACGACCAAATTCCGTAGAGCTTCCGCGTTTGCACGTGTCACGGAGGTTGTCCTCCGCGATGATCTCAGGACACGTTGCTTGTTTTTCTCTCAGAAAAATTCCCACCGCATAAAATAGAACACTTAGGTTCATTTTTAATTATTCTCGACATGGTGGAGCAAGAACGTGGGTTACAGGAAGAGGGATTTCATTTGCTTGTTCTCCTTTCTTTCAATTGGTTTGTATGATTAACATTCATTTAATGATGTTTAATCCACCAATGAGTGGCTAATTTTACTACTTGCCGAGGTTAAGAACAATTGTATTGAAACGTGATTGTTGATCATTTGGTTTTTTCATCTTCCATGGTTGTTCTATCAATTCTAGTTCTTTACCGCATTGATGTTTGGCCAATGTTAATGTACATCTAAAAAGTCCGGTTTCACTCAAAAGAGCATGAAATTGGAAAGTTGTGAATTAATAGGATATGATCTGTTCTTTGTTTGGGAAAATTGAGAATTGCATTTTTACCTTCAGATAGAAATATAATTCGAAAGTCGTATTAGTCAACTCGTGGAATCGGTTTGTATGGCTAGAACATGAATTGCTTCTTTATCACAGAAATATAGGCGGAAGGTTCATGATTCTTAAGGTTAAATACGCAGAGTTTTAATCCATAGGCATAAGTTCACTAGCAACACGAGAAAAGATTAACCAACTGAATGATAATTAATTTCTTTACATGTCTGCTTTAGCTCAGCGGATGCTCACATTCATAGTTCGACTAATTTTGTATATCTTTTATTTTAGACTTAGTATAAATTTAGATAACCAAATATAAAAACTTTTCTTTACATTGTTGTCTCACATTTTTAGAGAGTTGGCGTTAATTGACACTTGAGTAGATTTGCCCCCAGAAATTCTACCCCTGTGGGATCGATACTCTGGCTTACTTGAGCCACTTACTACTTGTTCGACCACTTGCACTTGCGTGTAGTCATCCGCACAGCCGAACAAGTTTTTGGGGTCGTTGCCGGGGACTAGGCAATTGGAGAAATTTTTGAAGTGTTAGTTTGCTATTTCTTTATATTAGTGTTGAAAACTTGGTCTTAGCCTCTATTTTGCGATATTAGATTCTCGTTGAACACTCGGAAAGGGACAAAAGAGCTAGTGGATCCTTCCTTAGAGCCGAAAAGACAATTTGCATCGTCAACGGAGAGAAGTAGAGAGAGATGCAGCTGCTCGACAAACAATCCCTGAGCAAACCATTGTATCACACCACTTTTGCGGCGTGTTAAGGCCCGAGGAAAGGGCAGCTAGGCCGGTTCGCGATGTGGCAATCCCACATGCTAGTAATGTCACATCTAGCATTTGCAACCCGAGCCAGAGGGAGGTTCGAGCTTAAACAAAACATGGTGTAATTGCTGCACACAAGCGGGTAGTTCACAGTCTCCTCACGAGATCCACAACATCTTCAAATTTTTGGAGATAAGTGACACTTACATCTCGCCGGAGTGTCAGACAGTCGTGCTTACATTGTTCCCATTTTCACTTTTGGGAGAAGCCGAAAGGTGGTTGAAAGCTGAGCCACCCAATTCTATCACCACGGATGATCTTGCAAAGAAGTTCTTGATCCGGCTCTTTCCATCCGGTAAACAACAGAAGACTTAGAAGTCAAATTCTAAGTTTTAAACAAAGAGAAGGGGAGAATCGTATCAAGATTGGGAGAGATTCAAATCACTCAAGCAGTGTGATTGTCCTCATCACCACCAATCCAATGATGTGTTGGTGCACACTTTTATAGAATGTTTGGAACCCCACACAAAAAATTTTGCTGGATTCCAAGAAATTGGGACAAGCATTAGAAAAGACTTGGCGAGAGTCATATACTTTTTTAAATCGATTTCGCAGTAATCCGGAGGGAATGCGGACTCTTTCCGCAGGATGAACAAGGAAAGCAAATTGAGTCTTAGAAGTGATAGTTTTGCGCCTATCGCCGCATTTATAGCCGCGTTGAAGCGAACAACTCAACACCCACTTCAAGAATACGAGCATGAATCGGGCCTCAAGCCTCAAAGTGAATGTAGTGCAGTTGTATTTGGTGTGAAGGTAAGGAGTAATGAACACTGCCGAAGTGTTGTGGAGCAAACCGACTGGTGAACTTTGGCTAAGAATGCACAAAGGAATAATCACCAACAAACATGGTACGCCTACAATTCTAATCGGTGGAATCACCCAAATTTCTCTTGGGGTAGCAACAACCATCGTGCGTAGTTCGAGCCGTGGGGTGCAAAGGAATCAGCTGAGGGCAAAGCATAACTATCATGAAGATGGGGAACAACAATGTTCTCCTCCGCCACCATCACCCAAAGATTAAGGAGATGTTCAAAACTATGATAGCTAACTGTTTTCCAATTGTAGGTCGACTATGTTAAATTAGCACCGATGTTAAGAACAATAAGCATAACAAGGCGCTCGGAGTACCAAGCTTGGGGGAAATTTGCAAGAGCCTAAAACACCGTGCCTAGAGAAGGACTTCCCAATGACACTGACCCCAACCCCAAGCATGTGTGAATGCAGCTGACCACAAGGAGTGGTTTGCACAGAGTGTAGAACCACATCTACCTCAACGGAGCAAAGCAGTAAACGGGAGAGGGAGCAAAGGATGAAGGGGAAGAAAGGATGCCGAACTGTGAAGACCTCCACCCTCGTTCCTCAATGATTAAAGAAACACAAGGAGGGAGGCGTGTTTCAAAAAGGTCATGGAGGTGCTTAAACAGGAACACACACTTACTAAGCCGATGTTTTGTAATGGCGTCAAGTACGCAGTACATAAGGACATCATGCCGAACAAAAGCAAAGTTGACCGAGGTGCCACGGTGGCTCTTACGGAGGGAGTGCACTTCCTGACACGTAACATCGCTCTCGCAAAGCTCAAGGACCCCGGGCGCTTACAATACGTATAACAATTGGGCAGAGTATCCGAGCTCGCAGATTATGTGATTTTGGGAGCGAGCATTAACCTGATGCCAACCTCAGATTCATGAGGGTTGGGGCTAGGGAGTGCTAGACCAACAACAAGATCTTGCAGCTCGCGGACGTTCCTTGGCAAGACCAGATGGTATTGTGGAGGACGGCTGTGCAAGTCGGCTCCTTATCTTCCAAGAGACTTCAAGTACTCGACATCGAGCTGTGTATCGCCAAGTCCCATTTATTTTGGGACGTCCTTTCTTGGCGACCTAGAGTACAAGAGATGTAGCTGCAGGGCAGCTAACTATGCGAGCACACGACAAGGTGGAGGTGTTCGATGTGTACAAGGAAGGCCACCAAGCTCCCTACATACGAGGAACTCTATGATCAACGTGTTTGAGAAAACCGATGTTGTTCAGTGGCGTTGAGACACGAGTTAATGGGAACACTCCCCCGACAGGGGTGCTTGACACGGGTAAGGATGGAAATTGTGAGAAAACGTCCTTCACCCTAGGGAATGAGCGAATAACGTCAGCCGCGACGGTAAAACTGTGCGCCGCACGGGAGGCAACCCGTGAATTTGGCTGTATTATAAATGTACGTATAGTTGAAAATAAAAAAAGAAAAAATGTAAATATAAAAAAATATATATATATATATTGTGTTGTGTTTTTCAAACCTTGGGATTCTAACCGATTTCTTGTTGTGAGATACCTCTGTGTTGATCGGAGGGCAAAAACGCAAAAGGATCTCAAAGGAGAAAACGAGGTATGAAAAAATTGAAAAGTGGCAAACAAAGGAGCCCACGCAGCGGCTCGTGTCACGGAGGAGGGCCTTCGCTACCCTCCGTGATTGACGTTGAAGGCAATTCTGTAATTTTTACAAATTCTAGAATGTCACAGCGATGGCTCCGTGTCAAGGAGGAGGTGCTCGCGTTACCCGTGACACGTTGAGGTGCCATTCGCGGGCCGGTCACACCGGGTCACCGGTAACCCACGCAAACCCCACTTTAACCCCACTTCGATTTTCTCTCATTTTTCATCCCCTCACGACAAACCTCCCAAAATCCCTTCTCCCTCAATGCGTTGCCTTAATCTAGGTACATAATTTCATCGAGTTTTCTTCCGTTCATCGTATTCAAGGTATGTTCTTCAACTCTATCTCAATTTTAGTCGAATTTTTCAAGTTTTAGCATGAGATGTGAGTAAACCTTTTACCCTAGGTAGAAATTGAGCTAACTATTCAAGTTATTGTTGATTGATGTTCAGAATATCATTGCAATTGTATGAACCGATAAAGACATAAGCTTGATCGAACTTTTAATAATTGCGCCTAGGGCATCAATTTAAACATGAAAAAGGGAAAATCTAGTTGAATTGTGAAATTATTGTTTGGGTTCTGTGAGCAGGAGATGAGTTGGTTGAGCTAACTGCAATATGCCGAAAGATCGACGGATTTTCGTTATTGAAATTGTGATATGAAAGAAATGCGAATCGTACAGGTTTGTGTGTAACTAGTTTTTCTTTTTTTTTCTTTTCCTGCTAAGTGCTTTGTATAAAATTTGACTGATGGTAATGTTGTGATTAGTTGTACTAAGTTCGAGTAGTACAAAAGAACATACACTGTCTAATTCTATGAATGCACAAGGCATGTTATTTGTGTTGTTTGTTTGTTTTTGTTTATGTAAATTAGAAATAAGTATGTTCTTGCCGTAATGCTGAAATTGTGGCTAAAGACTGAGTATGGGGTGGTTTGACTCTACCCAACCTTAGTCGAAGCTAATTCTAAATTGGAATGACATTGGGATTGTCTCATGAATTGACAGAATGATGTCGAGCAAAAGTGTGTGACAAAAGGAAAGGGGCGCATCTACATCTGGATGTCGAAAGAAAGAGGATCGACTGGAATAGCAACCCAATATCACCTGTTCCACGCGGCCAACGCCGCTAATACGGAACCCGATGGGTGACAGAGGAAGGGAAGAAATGGTTCAAGAAACATAAGGAAAACAAGAACTTCCCGGAGGAGCTGGGCAGTGGGAGCCGTTAGCACATGAGTTTCCTCGATCTTTCCACTCAGATTGACACTCCGGCCGAGCTTTTGAAGAGCCTGCTGAGTGCACCGCACTTGATTCGGAATTCTATGCAATTGGAACCCGACGCCCATGTGCTTCACACCATCAAAATAAGGGGGCCAAATTGTCACTCTTGAGCCTCATCACCCGAATGCCATCTTCTGGGCTAAGTAACACGTACGCCCATGTACTCCGGCAACTTAATATTACTCCACCATACGCCGATATCGCACCTGTGTGGAGCCCGTTCAATAGCACGCCGGAGTAGGCATAAGAGAGGGGATACCATCGACATCAGACTACTCACGTATGAATGTGAGCTTTCTGTAATCCGGCTAAAAATAGTGTGTTCCCCGTTTGATTCCTGGGTAATACGATGATGTCACCGTGATCGTACGTAAGCTTGGTGTATGCCCTAATGAAAGGGCCGGAGATCAATGTTGGGGCGGTGATCATATCCGCCATGAAGAGAGCCCGTTTGCATCAAGGGCAATGTGCATGTGCTTGGTGGTTTGCCGACCACGTTCCCGCGAGGGGCCTACATGTTAAGGAAGAGGCCTCAGATTACATCCCGCGTATGAGGCGTGCCGTGACGTCACAAAGACCAAGGCACCCGACACCACTCACGCCAGCTTACACTAGCCGAGCGACATGCTCGATGATCACACATTGGCCAAGATGTTTGGGATGCAGATGTCTACTGCACATAGGCGGGAGGTCTACACAGGATGAGTCAGAAGACCGACCTAGACTACTCCTTTCGGCGAAAACGCTCAGTGGCTCTATGTCGGGTGGCCCAGCCTTTGTGGAGCCCGTGGATGATGATAACCCTAATGATGAGGGAGATTATCAGCTCGAGGATCTCATGTTGTTCCGAGGAGAACGACTGGGAGATCTCATACATAGAGACGAGGCAATGGTGATTCCTGATCATAAGTGGAATACTTTGATTGATTAGGAGTTTCACCACCCACTTTGTGCTTTGTTGACTGTACGAACACTAGGACAAAGTGTTTGGTTTTAAGTGTGGGTGGGAGTAGTTAGGTGGGCGCCGGTTTTATCTTGATTTGTATATTCATGTTCGTTGCTTTGGAAGCTTGAAAAAAATGTGACCTTGTGCTTTTGTGTGTATGTTTCGTATTGTGATTATCATTTGAAGTTGTTGTGTGCCGTTGAATGTTGTTAGCTAGTGTAAATATTTTATCAAAAATCATCGATATTTTTAAAAAAATTCGTTAATTATTTTTATGATTGGGTTTCTGGGCGCTTGTTTTTTGGTACTTTTACCGAGAAGAGTCCCATTGAACAAGTCGTAAATAGTGACCGCTCCCTTATGATGGATGGATGACGACCGCCTTAAGGGAAATGTAGTCGATAGGAGTAGCTTTTGTCTTTCATTTTTTTTTTGTTTGGTTGTATCCTGTGCGTGTTGCTATTCTATGGCTAACAAATTTTGCTATGGTTACATGATATTTAGAATGCAAAGGTTATTTGTATGAAAGCATGCAATTTTGTACATATGTTGAGATACCAAGGCCATAGAATTCGATTCGGTGTGATTGAGGCTTAATGTTTGAATTCTTGTAATTAGCCGATTGAAGAGTCTGTGAATATGTCTTGAGTTGAGCATGTGCAATGAGTGTCTAGTCAGGTTTCGATTATTCCATGCTATTGTGAAGGCTCTAGAACTTGTCTCGTTGTGTGTACGAAACGAAATGAAGGAAGTGTAGTGTAGGAAAGGATGTAGGCATTTCTTTTCGCTTTAACCTAAAGTTTTTTTCTTTTCATACCCACCTCGAATGTCAAATCCTAGTTAGCCCATTGAGCCTTTAGCCTATTTTTTCTTTGTTGAAAAAGGTGTAAACCAAGCTTAACCCTTTTCATTATCCGTAAATCTAATCCACGCCTCTTAAGCGCTCAAGAAAATAATAATTTTCCCACAAAGTGTCAACGAGTGAAATGGTGAAAAGAAAAAAGGAAAAGCAAAGTGATGAAAGTAAGAAAAAAGTCAAAGGTGCACTTGTTTTATCTAAAGAAAATAAAGATGTATAACTAATCTTTTGTTGTTAAGTCCGTGTGCTTAAAGAAGTAGACAAAATAAAGAAAGACTTCAAGAATGGAGGAGGAAGGAAGAAACGATGCCCGAATGTGATGGGATGTGTTGAATAGCGCTAAGGACTTACTTGCTATTATTGGTTAACAAGATATACTAGTTCCTGCTAGCCTACATTACAACCTGTTAATTCCTACGTGATCTTACATAATGCGTCCTTATATTAGTGGAGTAATACACTAGAGGCAAGCCTATGGTTCATGACACGATGCATTTGAATTCTTTTGGGAGAGAGAGTGAAATTGTGTGTATATGCCCCTGCATGAAATGTTTTAGAGTTCATGTGATTAAAAAGGGGGAAATTCTCTTATTTTGTGAGGGCACATGCTTGACGAAACAATGAAATTCGTGTCAGATGTCTTGATCAACTAATTTGTATGAGTTTGTTGATATTGAGAGTCGATTCTTGAGTTAGGGGTCTTGATATGTTAAATGTCATTTTACTGCCGATACTATGCATGTTTTCTTGATGATTTGCTATGTAAATAATCGGCATAATCGTAGCTCGATTGTCGAGCCAAAGTAGCCATGATGGGGTGTCAATTGCATGAGGTGTAAGATTATTGTTTGAGGACGGAAAAGATTTTAAGCAGTGAGGTAGCAGTGATCGTGCATATTTATATGCCCAAGTGGATACTCAAATGCGTCGTTTTGTCTTAATTATCTAACAATGTTTGTACTTTCTCATGTAAATTGTAGGAAAGTGTGAATTTATACTAACCAACATGATTAGCGTTGTTTTGGCAGGAAATGTACTTTTATGAAGCTAAGATGCATGTTGGGAGGAATCGTAGATGGACTCGGGAGTGAGCAAGGAAATGGCAAAGGAAATCAAGGAATAAAGAGGCTCCACGATGGATCCGTGTCACGCCGCTTTCATCGCTGTGATGCATTCTGTCCTGTGAGGATTTAATTGGCAAAGATTCCAGAGAGGGGTCAGCGTCAGCCGTGGGCACGTTGGACTCCACTACCGGAACTTGACATTCCGAAGGTGTTGCCGCACCGCAGGTCACTTTGCAAGCCTCGCTAATGCCATTCCACGTTGGGGATAAATACCTGACTCACCAAATTCCGTGAGAGCCCGTATTTGCATCGTGTCACGGAGGCCGTGCGCCCGCGGATGCACCCGTGACACGTTGCTTGTTATTCGGGAAAAATTCTACCGCATAAATAGAACACTTAGGTTCATTTTTAATTATTCTCACTTGGTGGAGCAAGAACGTGGGTTACAAGCAGTTGAGGGACGAAAAATCTTGGGTTTCTCTATCTCTTCTCCTTTCTTTCAATTGTTTGTATGATTTACACTCATTTAATGATGTTTAATCCACAAATGAGTGGCTAATTTCACTTATTGCTGAGGTTAAGAACAATTGTATTGAAATGTGATTGTTGATCATTTGGTTTTTTGATCTTTTCTTCCATGGTTGTTCTATTAATTCTTGTTCTTACTGCATTGATGTTTGGCCAATGTTAATGCACATCTAAAGTCCTATTTCACTGAGAGAGCACGAAACGTTGTGAATTAATAGATATGATCTTTACTTAGTTTGGGAAAATTGAGAATTGATTTACCTCGGGATAGAAATATACTTGAAAGTCATATTAGCCAATCATGGAACCTGGGCTTTTGTATGGCTAGAAATATGAATTGCATCTATCACGTAAATGTAGGGTAAGGTTCATGATTCTTAAGTTGGGTTAACACGAGAGTTTTAATCCATAAGCATAAGTTCCAACTAGCAAATAAGCGGAGGAAAAGATTAACCAACTTGTATCGATAATTAATTTCTTTAAATGTTTGTTTTAGCCTCAGCATGCTCACATTCATAGGTCGACTCCTTGTATTTTCAATTTTAGACTTAGTATAAAATTCTAGATAACCAAATATATAAAAATCTTTTCTTTTATGATTGTTGTTCCATTTTTAGGGTTACAAGAATTGACACTTGAGTAGATTTGCCCCGTAGTCCGCCTCGTGGATCACAGTACTTGGCTTACTGAGCCACTTACTACTTGCCCCACCACGTGCACCAGGTGTAGTCATCTGCACAGCCGAACATGCACCATTACAATGTTGAGTTCATAAGGGCACTTTGTGACTGGGAGCAAGACCAACCCAAAAGCCCAGAAAAGTGGTATTAACATAAATTGGGCTTAGGAGCCCCCACACCAACAACTATCCGGCTACTAATGGCCTACGTAATTGTGAAGAAGCCAAGAGGATCCTATTCGATGTAGTGGTCAAGGTGGACAAATTCATATTCCCGCAGAGACTTCATGATTTTAAATTGCGGAGGTTGATTAAGTGAGGTCCCCATCATTCGTGGCGACCATTCCTTGCGACTAGAAGGGCCTTACTAGATGTAGAGGCCGGCTAGCCGAAGTTCAAATTACATAAAGAAGATATCACTTTGAACATCTACCTGGACAATGCAAAGAACCCAAGGAATGAAGGTAATTCAAGACTGGGAGGATGAATATGAGTAACTTGACGAATTCCGAGTAGTGAAGAGACTTGCGCGGTGGCCGGAATGTTAAATCAGGTGAATTTCTGGGGGAGGCAACCCAAGTGGTGGCATGGTGAAGTCTGAGGCAACAGGCCACCCGCATCGTGCCATGACCTTAAATCAAGCGCTTCGGGAGGCAACCAGTTATAGAACTAATGTGTGCTCAACGGGCAGTGGAAAAAAAAATTGGAGGCATAAAAATTGCTGAAAATAAGTTGCTACGTCTTCCTATTTAATCATGACAAGATTCACAAGTCAGAAAGGTGAGGCGTGGTGAGGATCAAAGATGTAATTCAAAGCAATCGACCTACGATTCATCATACAAACGTACCCACCTAGTACAAGTCGTACGATGAACTCATAGGTCCCTGTAAGTTTTTAAAGCATTGACTTACAGTCCAAGGGACGAGTCGCATATTTCCTATGACTCATGGTAAGAGTCATGATGGTCTCAAAATTTTAAAACTTACCCGACTCAAATTCTAGGTTTTCACATCCGCCTACCGTAAAACCTTACACAAAACCTTCCCACGCAACAAAACAAAACTACGAACCCTACCTATGACTCCCTCAAACGTGTAACTCAAGAGCAAGGAATGCCTCGAGCAAATTTCTCGTCAAATGAAGTGAGTTTCAAACTAATCTTTGTGATTACTAGTCAAGAAACAAGCAACAAGTATGTAATGTATTGATTACCAAAATCTTAACTCGTTTGAAGTTATCACTATCAAAACCCCTTGATATGGTCTCTGCTTGAAAAACGAAACATACAATGATCGTGACGTTATCGAACCATGAATGACTGGGAAATCATTATATTTTTATTGGGTTATAATTGCGAATTGAAGCTTTTTAAAGGCATTATGGGTAATACTAAAAAAGTGAGGAGAAAGAAGGGTTAATTGGTTGAATGATAATGCTTACACTGGGAAATTCCGAAGTACCCAAAATTGTGAAAAAGAATCCCCGCAAACCTAACAAAAATTGAATAATCCAAGAAAGTGGTATGAAACATAGTACGATTCGTAGTTTGTCACTAAGACTCAGACGAGCATTCGTACTCCAAGAACTAAACAAGGCTAAGCCATATTAGCAAAAGTCCTTTCTATGACTCGTGGAATCTACTCCATGAGTCGCACTCCTATCGTGAAGAATGCAAAGGAAATGGTATTGTGGGGACTTCATCGATGACTAAGGTATGTAATATACCTTCGTGGTACGAGCCGACTGGTGGAGCCGTAATACGCATATCGTATTTCGGACCTTCCATATGAGCCATACTTTTTAGGGCAATGACCGTATTGTTACCCATGTTAAGAATCAAATTGTTCTTTTCAGTTCTTTTCACAAATATGGATTTCTAACTTTCTTCAAGGCTACAATGATAATGAAGCTAAAAAGTGGGGATCAAAGAACAACCTGGGAAACATTAACCGATGAAACATTCGAGTTCAGGCCAAGTAAGTAGTCTCTTAGTGGCATGGTTGAGGATTACTGTAGATACTTCTGTATTAATCGACGGAACTAGAACCAATAGGGCAAAAGCAAGAGCATAGTTTCGAAGCAATGGCCGCTTCATACCCCCAAGCTCCCTGGGCCCGAGGAGGGAGCTAGAGGAGGTAATCGGGAGTCACGGCTGACCAATCGCAGTAAGAAGGGTATGAGGAGATCCAATCGTGTGAGGCAAGTGGCAACGATGAATCAAAGGAGGAGGCTCCAAATGCCGCACAAGTACATGCACCCACAAGTGGGAACCGCACCGTCCAAAAAGTGGGCGCCGGAGTTAGAGAAACGGCGAGGAAGGCATTTCTCTAACGCCAAGAACAAGACAAGGCCGAGCATCTAGAAGAAATACGATCCGCTGAAATCACCGAATGAAGTTGAGGAGATGAAGAGGATATTCAACATCTATGGTTTCTATGAATGGCCAAGATTCCAAATTCTTAGTATAGAACATAGTTTGGGAGTTCTATGCCAACTATTTGTCCACCATGGAGCAAAAAAGGAGGGAAAAAATAAAAGACAAGCCTCAACTAGAGATTGTGATGGTCTCGAGACGAGAGGTAGATATATCATAGAA
This sequence comes from Datura stramonium, assembly GCA_018107945.1. Lineage (NCBI taxonomy): Eukaryota > Viridiplantae > Streptophyta > Magnoliopsida > Solanales > Solanaceae > Datura > Datura stramonium. Next base: position 12,122 of record JACEIK010009373.1, read on the forward strand.
GACCATCTCTCGGGTTTTTTAAGGACCATAATTCATGCTTGCACCTGGATGATGCCCTCGAAAGTATGACTATACAGGTCTGATGGCAACGAAGCAAAAACATCAGAATTTAAAGCCACAGAAAGGTAGAGGTAGCCGTGATGGTTGAATGTGATTGCTTGAAATAAGGATGAAGATGAATGGGTTGCTGGTGGAAAGTAGTTGATAAAGAATTTTAGTCAACTTCATAGCAAAAGCCTAGTGGACACTAGTACGCCACCTAGTTAGCATCCACGGTCAACGACAATATATTGAGTGCCGGCAGAGCAGCTTTGCATGCCCATGTCCCGTTATCGATCAACATCCCTAGGATATTTTGAGGAGATACGAGACCGTATAGTTGGAGTGAGCACTCACCATCCCATTCTCCCGAGTATTGTATTCAAAAGCTGTGCACAGAGGCGGTGGATGCCAATACCACAGGCGGTGAGCTACTGATCGTGAGGCCGAGGATTGCGTACATCGCCTTATCCGGGATGAGATGAACCGATAAGCCGAGCTAAAAGCCACCCACAAGAATTCCATCACCCACCACAGTGACGCAAAGGTGAATGTCCCCACCTTATAGGATTAGAGCGAGACACTCCGGTTATAGATGTCATGGTTATTCAGTTAGCTACTAGCACTTCAAATACACCACAAACTCTAGCCCGCAAACTCGACTCCAACAAAGGCATATTTTGGTGCATCATGACTTCCTCCAGAAATTGGCTAAATGGTTGACCATGGATGAAGAAAAAATTCATGCTATGATGGAAAATATAAAGCCATGGGTCAAGGAGGAGATAGGATACAACACCATGATCTACATGCTCGCTTGGATGAATTTGAGTGTCGATTTAATGCACTATGGAAGAGAAGACAGACACCAACAAGATTTATGAGGAGTTGGCTGCTCTTCTGAGAAAAGTACCGAGTTGTCATCACAACAATTGGTAGTCATAGCAAACCCACTCTTCCGCACCTAGATGTAGAGCTCGACGAGGAGATTGATTTGCGCCTTACTGGGAGCCTATGTTAGCTGCTTGAGATAAGGGAAAGAAAAGAGTCACTGAGAGGATGTTGAGATGAGATTCTATGGAAAAGAGGAAAAAGGAAAGGAAAGAAAGCAAGAGGTCCTGAGTAGAGAGCCTTCGACTCATGACGACATATTCTAGAGTTGGGAGTTTAGCTAGAGGAGTGTGCATCTCCACCATGACCTGCACTCGATCTCGCTGGTCATGAATCCTGTGAGCCACCTTAACCCGTATTGACATCGAGGCCGTAGAAGCGGCCATCTACTGAGGGAGTAACCACTCCCTCTATAGACTTCATTGAGTGTGCCACCCACCTCTAGCGCCACGATTACAATGGAGATACCTCCTCCACGTGACAACAAGAGAACCTAGAGCACCACTGGTGTATGTTCCCTTCCCTATGATCTTATAGTTCATGCTTTGGGGACGAAGTTTAATTTTCAAAAAGGGGAGGTGTGTACTTGTGGGATTTTTGGGATATTTGATTTGTCCGCGGGTTTTTCTTGTCGTGTTTCTTTTCCCCACATTCTATGTAGTAGAATTGACATGTTTAGGATCTTATTTCTTATTTTGTGATTTTTGTTTAACTAGAAAATAGCTTCAGAGTACTCACCAATGAAATGCACAAGTTTTGATTTTTTTTTAAAATTGACCCCGTTTAAAATTTGTTTGATGCATTAGCTATGTATTTGTGGACTCGGATGTCTGCGGGATCTTTTTATGTCATTTAGTTTATTACATAAGGAGTCTTGTTAATCCATGTGTAAACCAGATAGGTGAGGTGAGTATAAGTCATATACCATGAGTGAGTGTGGTAGTACTTAGTTCGGCATTGTGTTGAAGATCTAGAACTTGCCTGGTTGGTGTTTTTGCATAGGCTAAGGATGGTTGGTTAGGATATGATCATAGGACATTTTTGTTTAAGCTCACTTTTATCCTAAATAACCCTACCACAATCATATGATTCCCTTGATCCCACTTGAGCCTTAATGGACCATTTTTCTTTGATTCACCGATTAACTATACCCATTTTTTTATAATGAACCTATTTTGGCCCCGTTCCTTCCTGGATATTGTGAACCTCAACATAAGCAATGGCTAAGTTAAGGGTGGCTAGAGTAGGGGTGCATAAATGATTGGAACGAGAAAAGGGAGAAAAAGAGAAAGGTTAAAAATGATGTGTGGTGTGAAAAAATAAAGAGATGAAAAATTGAAAATCTTGAAAAACAAAAATTCAAAAAACAAAAAAAATAAAAAAAATAAAAAAAATAAAAAAAATACACCACACTCATACAAATGTACATAAAAGAGGTGAAACTAGAAAAAGGAATGAAAAGCATAAGGGTTAAAGAAAGAATGATGTAGCCAATGTATATAGTGCCAAGGAAGGATAGTCACTTATAAAATCCTTCATATTTATCATGTCCAAATTTTACAAATTACATTACAAGCCACAACAAGTCCTATAGTGATCCTAATCCGAATTATCCGATAAACCGAAGGTAGAAAATAAGGGCAATCCTATGGTATCTCGTATATATAATACTTGAAACTTCTTTTGTGAGAGTTAGCACCTTGCTTGTTTGGGTCCATGCAATTCTGATGACTATATCTGTGAGTTTGGGACTTCATTTGTTGTGAGGGTACATGGATTGGCGTTTACTTTTACCATGGGTCCGCAGGTAAAAAATATTGGTGATGACTCTGATTGCCTATTGATAACTAAATGACATGTCTTAATCCCCGTTTAACATATTTGTGGTTTATTGTGGTACATGTTGATGTTGAGTTGATGAGCCCGCAAGTGTACGGTTTTACAAGTAATATAGTGGCCCTTTAAGAACCGGAATGTCGAACCCATAGGGACTCGGACTACATGGCAAACCTTTCGAGTGTTAATTTACTATAACTCTAATAATAAAGACAATTGTAAAGAAAAGCTTATATTTGCAAACTATTTTTATACTAAAGTAGAATAAGTATACAATCGGTGTCCGAACTATGAATGTGAGCATGCCGAGGCTAAAACGAACATGAAAGAAATTAATTATCGATCTACGTGGTTTAACTTTCTCCTACGCTAGTCACTAAACTTACGCCTATGCATTAAAACTCTCGTATTTAACCCAACTTAAGAATCATAAACCTTCCACCTACATTTCGTGATAAGAAGAAATTCATGTTCTAGAAGCAATACAAACCGATTCCACACTTGACTAATACGACTTTCTGTGTATATTTCTATCCCGAAGGTAAATCAATTCTCAATTTTTCCAAACTAAGAAGAGATCATATCCTATTAATTCACAACTTTCCAATTTCTTGCCCTCTCGGTGAAACCGACTTTTGGATTTACATTAACATTGGCCGATATTAACACGCAAGAACAAGAATTAAATAGAACAACCATAGAAGAAAAGATGAAACAACCGTATAATCAACAATTACATTTCAATACAATAGTTCATAACCTCGCCAGTTAAAGGGAATTAGCCACTCATTTAAGGATTGAACATCGTTAAATGAATGGAAATCATGCAAACAATTGAAAGAAAGAAGAAAGGGATAGAGAAAACCCTAAGAATTTTCGTCCTCTCAACTCGCCCGTAACCCACGTTCTTGCTCCACCAAGTTAGAATAATTAAAACTAACCTAAGTGTTCTATTTATACTAGGGATAATTTCATAAGAAACGGTCACGGAGCAGCATCGCCGAGCACTTCCTCCGTGACACGTTGCAAACGCGGAGGCTTTCCCGGAAGTTGGCCGCCTGTATCGCTTCCCAACGTGGCACTGCAGAGATGCAACGCTGAGCATGCCCAAATAAGGCCACTTGCAAACGCCGACCTTCACTGAATGTCAAGGTCCGGGAAATTAATCTAATGTGCCAATGCTTGATCGTGGACCTCCCCGAATTTTTGAATTTATATCTCCTGCATGTAATGATCCGCGATGGTACAGGTCACGGCTCCATCGCGAGCCCTTGAATTCCCTTGCTTCTCCACCTACTTCCGTGCTCCGAGTCCATCTCCGATTTCTCCCAACATGTATCTTAACTCCATGAAAGTATGTTTTTCCGCAAACGCGCTAATCATGTTGGCTAGTATAAAATCACACTTCCACACAATTTACATGAGAATGTACAAAAATTTTGGATAAACAAGGCAAAAGCTATGCATTTGAGTATCACCTCGCATATAAATATGCCCCCGATAACCTACCCCACACTTAAAATCTTGTTCGTCCTCGAACAATACCATACACTTCTGAAATTGATATCCCATCATGGATACTTTGCCTCGACAATCCGAGCTACTTCTGCTATACCGATTATTTTCATAACAAATCATCAACAACACATGCATAGTATAATCATTACAATGACACTTAATAAATCAAGACCTCCTACTCTCAAGAATCGACTCTCGATATTGGCAAACTCATGCAAATTAGCTGACCAAGATATCCGACACGTACTTTCATTCTTTCATCAAGCATGCGCTCACATCACAAGAGACTTTCCCCTTTTAGATCACATGAACTCTAAATCATTTCATGCAAATGGGCATGTACACAATTTTTCACTCTCTCTCCCAAAAAAGAATTCACATGCATCGTGTCATGACCCATAGCTTGCCTCTAGTGTATTACTCCACTAATATAAGGACGCGTGATGTAAGATCATATAGGACTTAACGGGTTGTAATGTCAAATTTATGGAAGTAGTATATACCGGGCTAACAAATAATAGCAACTAGCATCCTAAGCGATTTTTTTCAATACATCCCATCACATTCTAGCATATTATCTTCCTTCCTCCTCCTTTTCTTTGAAGTCTTTCTTTATTTTTGTCACCCACTTTAACACACCAGATCAACAAAAAGATAAGTTTTACAACTTTATTTCCTTTAAACCGCACGACACCCTTGACTCTTTTCTTCTTTTTCATCCTTTTCTTTTCCTCTCTTTCTTTCTTTTCATCATTTCACTCCTTTACACCGTGGGAAAATTAAATATTTCTGAGCGCTTGCATATTTCGGATTTGGTTTACTGACAATGAAAAGAAGGGGTTAACTTGGTTTACGCCTCCTTTTCGACAAAAGAAAAAAAGGCTAAAGGCTCAATGGGCTAACTAGGATTTAATCTTCAAGGTGGATATGAAAAGGAAAACAAGAAAACTTTTATGGTTAAACAAAGAAACGCCTACCATCCTTTCCTACACTACACTTCCTTCATTTTGTTTCGTACACACCCCAGTCAAGTTCTAGACATTATACAATAGCATGGAATAACCAAACCTCACTACACTTCCGATGCACATGCTCAACTCAAGACAATCTTCATTTTGCAGACTTTTAATCACCTTAATTTTTTAAAATTCTAAAATTTAAAGCCTCAATCACACCAAACCGAATTCTATGGCATAAGTGTCTCACATATGTACAAAATTCCTGCATGCTTTTTTTACGAATCATCTTTGCCATATAAATATTATGTACAACACGCAACCAAGATGTCGTAGCCACAGAGTAGCAACATGCATGTGGATATAAAATCAACACACCTCAAAAAACTTCTAAAATAACTACTTCTATCGACTACATTCCTTAAGACGTAGTCATCCATCCATCATAGGAAACGGTCACTATTTACGACTTCGATTCAATGGGACTCTTCTCGGCAAAAGAACCGAAAACAAACTCCGAGAAACCCAAAAGTAAAAATAGTTACTAAAATTTTAAACTTTTAAAAATATTTTTAATTTTTTTAATTTTTTTAATTTTTTTAATTTTTTTAACTTTTTATTTTTGTTTAAAATAAATATAAAATTTTAAAGTTAAATCATTTAGAATAAAAGGGATATTTTTTTAAATGAATTAAAAATATATAAATTAAAAATAGAATAGTTAGTATTCACGTCGCATTCTAGGAATGAAGTCTATAAATTTTTCATCATGTACTTTCTAAAAGATTATGGTGATTTTATTTTGTTTGAGGAACATGCTACGTAATATGTTGTACAGCATTGCGCTCTCGCATTAAAAGTCAACATTTCTTTGGGATTGAGACTAAAAGTGCACCATTCGACAAACAATGAATTTGTGGCTAAGTGCTTATGAAAATAAAATATAAGGATGACTTTAAGTATAAACACAAAGATATGGGTCTATTTTTGAACACTTAAAAAATAAAGCTTAAAGTGCAAGCTCTCTCTCCTCCTTCTAGCCAGTGTTCTCCTAGTTCCAGTTTGGCGGAAAATGAGCTCGTCGGCGATTGAGCCGGAATCTCCCGATCTAGTATGCTACTTGACAACGTTCAAGGCGTCGTTGATGCTCTCAATTCCGTTCGCTGGAAACGCGGATGCAGGTTCCTTCTTTATTTTGCACAACCAAATACTCCTAAAATTCCAATTCGGTATCACTAATTTTCTGTTTTCTCCGTCACTAACTCAAAACACCATCAGGATGCAGTTTTGGAGCTATCGGAACACGGAATAGTGTTAATTGTTGAGGAAACCGCTTGTCTTCAGGCCAAAGTTTACTTGCAACGAGAGGTTTTGAATTTCTCCGTCTCTGTAATTTACGTGTTTCTTTTAAACCGTGTGAGTTTATAGTCTTCTGATACTGAATTAGGGTGTCTTTTAGTTTTGTGTAGTTATTTTTGGTTCGTTATGAATATAGCGCAGAAGGGAGGCCGTGTTTCGAGTGAGCTTAGGGTTATTTGTTGATTGTCTGAATACATTTTCAGTTCAAGGACATTCAAGTGCTATTGAAATACGCTATCCTGGTCCTGATATGCAGCTTCTTCTCAAGTAATTTACCTCTGAGCCTTGTTCCTATAATTAGGTTGTCGAATAGCTTTTGGCAACTCCATGTCAGTTCTATGATTCTTGCTTGAAAATGCTCCATTGGTTTATCTAGGGTTGTTTAATCAAATGCATTTTCAATTGACTAGCAGAGTACAATTTGAAAGATTGACAGTGTGAATTAAGACCTATTAGCATTTAGCACCAAAAAGACGAAGAAGAGGGGGGAAAAGCATCTTTAGTTATTCTTACCTTTCCCCGGTCTCCAACAGGGGCAGATCTAAAATTTGAAGAAAATGGGTTGCACCTCTTAATACAATGTACATATTTTTGGAAGTTCTTTTAAAATCTCTATGTACCTTTATAATAATTTGAGTATGATACAGTGAGTGCACAGTGGTCTACTTATCTACTGGATCAACCTTTGGTTTCAACTTTCAAGGTCATACCAAATGATTTGGCATTGTAATTAGCCTTAAAACGAAGTAGGAGTAGAACAAGTCTTTTTATCATTTATGTCCATGGCTTTTCTAGAGTACACTGTTTTTTCTTTGTGTACATCTACTTTCTATTGAGTGGAAGTCTAGAAATACCTCAATAAAGAGAAACTGAAATTGTACTCCCTACCGTCCCATTTTTTGAGACTTAGTTTGACTCTGGACAAAGTTTAAGAAATATGGGAAGATTTTTGAAACTTTTTGGTCTAAAACAAGTCACAAATGTTTGTATGGCTATAAATCATCCTATTAAGGGTGAAGTAGACATTTTAACATTAAATTGTTACTAAATATAGAACTGTATCATTCTTTCTGACTAACTAAAAGAAAAGTGTGTCATATAAATTAGGTAGAGGGAGTAGTTGTCAATGTCATAGTAATGAGTAGTTTCACCATTAAATCAATTTTGATGAATCACATCTTCTACAAGTTTTATTATATGAATTATCCTTCCCTGACTGATAGAGGAGTTACGCAGAATCTCGGAAGCAAAATCACTTTGATCTTTTGGACACATTTCGCTTTATTCTCATGTCTTCTTCATTGGATGAGCACCATTGATTAGCCTTAAAGTTTTGTAACCTATTTTTCTAATTCTGGTGTTAGGTCTGTTGAAACTTCAGATTCTTGTACTTATGCGGAAATTAGAACAAGGATTCCTGATACAATATCATGGGACTACAATTTTGAACCTGCTGGAAGCACTCCTCTCAGTTTTACTGTGAAGGTAAATATTCCCTTTGGCATCAATTACAGATAGTAGATCCTGGTATCCGGTTGTTGGTGACCACCAACTCTACTAAAAACATGTGTCTGTATGCTTCACATCTTATTCACATAATATATGTTCTCAGATCTGGAGTAACATAAAATTCTCTTGTTAAAGGTTGTTCTTTGTGTGTTTTTTTGTTAATTTCTTTGTGTTTATGATATTTGACAAATAAGGCTCATAATCGTACTAGTTTATGTTCTGATTATGCCTCTCATACTAGACAGGTTGGACTAAAGTACATATATTAATCATAGGTCACTTAGAGGGAGCTTGTTTTGTTTCAATATTTACTGAAAGTTCAAAGTTCCCCACCGTTTTTCTTTTTATTCTTGGGAAATCAATGCTATCTATCAGGTTTGTGAGTATAAATGAGTGAACCTGGTCGTAGGCAGGATTTCTTTATTCTTTATTCTGTTGTTTGGTATAAAGCTTGGCTTCTGTTTCTTTAATGATCTCCTAAAGAGCTGAGAGCAGAAAAAAGTCCTAAAACATTTTAATGTCTGGTTTGTACAAAATCGAGGTAATATGTTTTTTCTTCCCAGACCATATAGTAGGTGTTTTTTAGTTTATGTTCTAATAGTTATCATTTGAGAAAAGGTCTAAGGGAGACTTCCACAAGGAAACTTTTCAAATAATATCTGAAAAATGTTTTAGGTAGTAGTTCATCCATACTATCATTTTGTAACAGATTGGGTTATATCAATCCTAATACTTTGACAGGTAATCAGTTTCTTTTGTTGCATGAAGAAGAGTTCACTATATGTTTTGCATGCCATAAATAGGGTATTTTTGCTGATTTTGTTTTCTTTCAGGTCTTGAATGCTAGATTATTTGAAGTGGTAAAAAAATCATAGACAAACTCCCTTATTTTGATTTGTTGAAAGATTAATATAAAATGCTTTTTGTTGGTAGAATCAGAAACCATTAGCTTTCGAAATTCTCGGTTTAAAACACCATAATGTTTAATTGACTGCGGATGGCCAAGGCGAAGAATAAATTTGGAGTGAGAAGTTTCTTTGCATTTGTCTAGGATTTGACTTCTCCAGTAATGTGTGGCTTCTTAAGTATCACAAGTTCAGCTCAGTTTGCTAGTGCACACTGCACACACTATCAAACTAACCCGGTAAACCCCATGTCCAGCTCCTTGTTTTAGAACTTTAAATTTGAAATTTAGGTTTAGTATCTTGCCGTAATTGATTGGTTGACCAATGGGAGAAAGTATCTGTCTCCATTTGGTATGCCTCTTTGAGGTGGCTGCATCTGGTAGTATAACCTAATTTTCTGCTAGTCCCTGATACTGAAACAGATGTGCCAATGCCCATCAACCAAATTCTCTGCAACTGATGCCTCTGAAGCAGCTGCTTGGGTTCAAAAGTGGTGTTTTCTATTTTGACTAAGTTTGCCAGTGACCTGACCACTCATCTGGCTTCCTCCGTATTCTCTCTTAAGTTTGTTCGGAAAGGAAGAAAGGATAAAAAAGGAACAATAATATGAAGGAATATAGAAGAGGAAGTGAAGGGTCCCAATCTTATTTCCTTTGTTTGGTTCAAGGGGATTTGGGAAGGGAAGTAAAGCTGTATTTGTGTTCTCCTTTTCTTGTAAAGTTGTATTCTTTATTTTCATTGATTTTTTATTTTTTTAATTAATTCAAAGAAATAAGAGTCATCAAAAGTAAAATTGTTCCTTGTCAAGTGTTGGCTTGCTGGTACTTCTAGTCCCATCGATAGAGCTTAGCAACCTTTTTGAAGTTAGCTTCACGTTTTAAGTGTAAGGCGCCGTGAATTCATACACGAAGTGTTCTTTGTCCTTCATTGCTTCACAAAGTGGTTAGCGCAAATAGGATTGTGATTGTTTAGTCTCATTCCTTTACTATGTAGACAATTATCACAATATCATTTGTTCAATTGATAGTCTGCAGCTCTAAAGGAAGCGATTGATGACCTTGAGTGGCCGGGATCAAGCATTCATCTAATCCTACAGCCTACACCACCATCGGTTACCTTTAGAGGCGAAGGCCATGGTGACTTACAGGTAGGGATTGACCATATTTCAGTAGCAGTCTATTCTCATGTGCTCTACCCTCATCTGTTTTTACATTCATTTTTGCAGATAGACTTTATGTGTTACGCAAACACCGATCTTCTTGTTGCTTTTCATTGTGATCGTCAAGTCTCTCACAGGTTTCTCCTGACAGTGTGATGCAAGAAGCCAATGCTTTACATTTGTGCTAGACTGTATGATCTGATCAAGACCTTGACATGGACAGGTACAAATACAAATTTCTCCGTGCTACAACCTCAAGACTACCCAGCAGTGTCATCCGGGATAATCGAGGAAGTAAGCTGACCATTGGTAGAGGGGGAATGCTCAAAGTTCAGCATCTGGTCTCAGTTGCAAAACCAGCAATACCACACCCACACGTCGATTCTGCTGGCTATCAGCAACCCAGCCGTATTGCTTATATTGAATTCTTTGTCAAGCCAGAGGTAGACGAAGACGATGGGAATGATACATAGATGATAGGAGGCTTTTGCTTAACAAAATTAGTTGATAAATGTTCGTGTTAAAGGGGAGATGGCAGCTAGATTTACCCTTTGCCATTAACTTCCTTACATATACTTTCTGTACTCTGTTAGGATATGGACTGGAGTTGTTGCTCTTACACCAAGTATTTGTGATCTACTTTACATGGTTATGAGGATCAACTATTGTCAGATGTATACAAAAGTCGATGATAAATTCAGCTTGTGAAAGGGATTAAATAAGAAATAAGACATTTCACGACACCAAGATTTTTGCTCATATAAAAAGGTCCAAATCAACTGGTCTATATGCAATATACTAGTACATTTGATAGGTGTTTACTTTTGCCGTTATGTGAATAAGGTTTTCATAGAGCTAGAATCCTGGCAAAGGAATATAACACATTCACACCTGGGCAAGAAATGATATTAAGCTGGCGTTTCACCATAGATTTAATTGAAATTTTCTTTTCCTAAAATGAGTTTTAAAGTTGTGTAGAAAAATAGTTTTTGGAACTAACAGTTGTGTTTGAATATGCATAGTGAAATTTCACCCAAACACTGACCAAATTTCACAAACAAATAATGTTTTCAATTTATTTTTGAAAATCTACTCCTAAAATCTAAAGCCGGAAGCTAAAAGAATGATCAAACTCTTGTTCTTCATAGTTTATGATGTTTTGGCAAAAATATTCGGACAGAATATGAAAACGGTGCCGTTCATGACTCTCCTAGATCTGGTGAGTGGTGATACCCCTGATCACCCTGCTGTCGGTGGTTCTGCTGATGGTTCTGCTTCTGAGGACTTTGTTGCTGGCTCTTCCTCCAGTCGTGAAAGGAAGAAAGGTTTGGGATTTTGATAAATTTCTCTCTTTTTGGGTCTGCATGAATTGCATTTTCTTTTTTTTCTTTTTTTTTTTGGTTCTTGGTTGTGTTAAATGTTTTACAAATATGAATTTATGAATCAGGTTAAAGTTTCCATTTTAAGGAAAATGGAAAATATAGATAGTATGTAGAGGAAATAAGAGTACACATAATTCTACAAGAAAAGTGGAAAAACTGAAAGTGCCCACAAAATAAAATAGTAGGGACCGAATAAGAATCGGGGGTTTTGAACCCGACGTGAATCGAACACGCAACCTTCTGATCTGGAGTCAGACGCGCTACCATTGTTACGGATCCTGTTGCTTCGTCAACACAGATGTCTGCAACAATTGCATTTTTTTTTGGTTCTTGGTTGTGTTAAATTTTTACAAATCTGAGATTTATGAATTGTGGTTAAAGTTTCCATTTTTAAAGAATAAGGTGTTAATTTATCCAAAAAAAAGCAGCATTATTTGGTGCTATTGTTGTTGTGGATACATTTACAGAAAAGGCGATGTTATGAACATGTGTTTCAAGTTGATAATTTTGATCTGTAAATATAGATATTATGTAGAGGAAATAAGAGTACATATAATTGTAGCAGAAAAGTGGAAAAATTGAAAGTGCCCGCAAAAATAAAAAAGTAATTGGGACCGAATATGTTTCGGGGTTTTGAACCCGACGTGAATCGAACACGCAACCTTCTGATCTGGAGTCAGACGCGCTACCATTGCGCCACGGATCCCTGTTGTTCTTTAAATATAAAATAAGTTATATATAATAATCAGTACGTCAAATGTCAAAAGGCTAATTTTTGCCAATGAACATCTGACAATCAGCTAATTCAGGGGTGCAGCCGTTTAATTTTTAAATTTTTTTATTTTTATATAATAGTAAGAATGATGGTTGCTAACAACAATTTCATAGGACAAGAATTAGTTTTTCCTCATTATCCTAAGTCCAGGTGTACTTACTAATTTCATATTATATTTTATTTTAATCCACTCATTTATTAATAAAGCAAAAGTAAAAAGGACTTGAACAAAGCAAAATTAGTTTATAAGTGGTGCGGATGCGGGTTACAGCTAAACTCGTGCAAACCTCGTCCTGCCATTGTCATTCATATATACTTGCCTGTAAATTCAGGGGCAAATATAACATGACACTGTTAAAAATTAGGTTAAAATTAATGGATCAAATCAATTTTTTAAAGAAAAATTAATGTCAAGTCGACGGATTATATATTATCAGTTTGATCTGGATCAATTTCATGAAATCTATAGACAAGGTCAGTTAAGATCGAGGATAAGCGATCTAAGCCTATCAGTTTTAATAAATTAATCGACATAAATTTTAAGAAAATCAACGATTCGTACGACTTTTCTAAATATACATAAAATATATAGCTACTTGAAATGAAACACAAGTATTTACTATGACATTGGACAATTGTATTACTTGGCCAAACATGCGCCTTGATGAAATATTTTCATTTTTTATATATATATTTTTCAAATGCAATTTTTATACTTCAAAAAAATGTAAAACATGCTGAAGGGAGGAGAAAAAATTGAGGCAAATTTAGCTATCCGACGAGCTACAACCGGTGGTGGTTATCAACTGATTTCATAATTAGTTGGTAATCGAGAATTGCGTCGTTTTTTTTAAATATATATATACCTATGCATATCTTTTTAATTTTCTTTTAAAAATTATTTTAAAAATAAAAATCGATGAAAAGTTTTTGTGAGAAACTATATGTAATCGTTGACTAGTGTTTGAATTCTCTTTGATTGTCATATGAAAAGTCGCTTCAGGAATTAAGATGTGTTAGTTTCCGTATATCTCATTTTCCTTGTATGCTGATTGTTTGACGATTTAATTTGCAATTTTGGTGGAAATTTCTTGCTTATTCTTTGTAAGTAATCAAGAGCTTGTGATTAAGCATGAGAAATTGTTCAAAAAAAGTTGAAAAACGTTTTTCTTAGTTAGGATCTTGTGGCAAGATAGAGGCAAAACCTTCACCACCATATAATGTGTGCTCTGAAAGTTGTGGTTATTGAAAGAAATTCTTACTTTTCTCGGGCATCATAAGTAAGAGTTGAATTCGTAAGGATCAATTATAATTTAGTAGTAAAGGATAAGTGAGAATTAATTTTCTAGTCAAGGATAACATATTTGTGGATCCCAAATTTTCCTCTTTTCTCTTATTGATAAGAAATTTCAAAATTTGTGTTACACTAATTTAATTTTAAAATTTTTCTAGTTATACTCGAGGTATCAACCACCAATCAATCAAAGCTTGATTTTCCGATAATGCATAATCAATCAAAGCTTGAATTCCTCGAATAATACCTATGCATCCTATTGATATATTACTCTAACCAATCCTTGTAGAGAAATTTTTTACTATACTATCTTTGACTAGCGAAACACTCAATTTACCACAAGCCACGATCTCAAAAAATCACATCCGCCCTAAATACAATATATTAAAACCACATCCATCCCGAGTACAATATATTAATCTACTAGACAACTACTTCCTTTATGCTCTTCAAATCAAGATTTGTTTTCTCAATCTCCATTACTTCAATTTTTGACTTTGCTTAACCATTATTGCAAACATAATAATCATTTCTTGTTATAAACATATTTGTTTATGCTGAATGTATAAATATTATTGCAACTGAGAAGATACAAAAACAAAAGCCAAAGTGAAAGTCTATGTTTTGGAGAAAATTAGGAGAAATTATCCCTATAAATAGAGGGGTTCTCCTTCATTGTATTTCATCCCATCAAGAAAAATAAGAACTTCTCTCCTTCTCTACAATATTCTCGTTCTTCCTTTTATTATTTTTATAACACGTTATCAAAGACGAGTCTCTACCAGCACTCACTTTGAAACATCCGAGGAAAATAAAATTTCTTTTTCGAAAGATGTATTACTTAACCATGTGAGTTGATATTCCTTCGGGCGATATTTGCTGCTTCTACGACTCTACCGTCTCAAAATTTGAAGGCCAAGGCATATTTCTTTCTTTCTTTTAATATACTCATCTACGAAATTTGATTTCGTTGTCTCTTCAAAGTTCGGGTAAGAACTACCTTTCATGTGTTATTTGGATGCCGAATCCATATACGCAAATGGCCTGCAGACACCATTAAAAGTGACAACAAAGCATCAAAAATCCATATGGATGCAAATGAGTCTGCATTACCCACAAAGTGAAAAGCAAAACATCAAAAATTATATAGATGCAATGGGTCTTGAAGACACCATTAAAAGCTGTAAAACAAAGATCAAAAATCATACGATACAACGGGTCTGAGACAACCAAACAAAGCTGAAAATAAAACATCAAATCAATATCAGGCTAAGGCTATGATATTCTTGCGTCATCATTCGACGAAATTCATAAAAATTGAATATCTCATGATTAAGAATCCACTTGTTTTGTGGAATAGCCTAAAAGAAAGGTATGACCACCTGAAGATGGTTATCCACCCAAAGGCACGATATGATTGGATCCATCAAGACTATAAATTTGTTAATGAGTACAACTCTTCAACATTCAAAATTGTTTCTAAGTTGAAACTATGTGGAGAAACTATAAATGATGATAAAGTGATTGAATATGTGGTAGTATACAAAATTAATTGAAAGCTCCTGAAGAGCTTATTTATTACTACCTCTAAGGAATGAAATTATTTGTAGTAAATCTCAAAAGGAAACTTATAAGTTTCAAGTACATTGAAAAAAATAAAAAATTTTGGGGTTTTTTTTTTTTTATGAATTTTGAGTTTTTTTAATTTTTTATTTTTTTAATTAATATATTATTTATCTTACATATTATTTAGGATACATTGATGAAATCACATACGAAAGTAAACTAAAGTTTATCAAATAAGTTGGCATAACCGCTTGGCCATCCCTACCAAATGCCGATGCAAAAATAATCGGTAATCTAATGTGGCTATATGTTGAAGAAATAAAAGATTCTTCAAGAATTTCATATTGGTTGTTTCATGACAACGATTCGATCGCCCAAGATTGGAATTATATTTTCCAAATTTTGAACTTATAAAAGGGGTGAATATGGGCCCATTCACCTACCATGTGAACCCGCTTGCTAATAGATGCATCTATGGAATGGTCACATGTGTTTTGATATCAACTTGCAATTGATTTTCGTAAGGTTGTTGCTCGAATTATTAAATTAAGAGCATAGTTCCGAATTATAGAATCATGTTGATAATGCTGATTCATATATATGTTGGTTTAGCAAAAATTGTATGCCTCCAATTATAACTAAATCGTTGGTTATGAGAATAAAACTCCCAAATAAAATTTGGTATGAGATATGTTTATTTAACATATAGCAACACCTGAGTGCATCAAGCCAACAAAGTTCCCTGCTGTATCTTCTGGCTTGTATTGGACAAAGATTAGTGCACCAGGCATTACTCCCATATAGTAAACCGTAAGCTTACTAATTCCAATATTTTTTACTCCTTTGGCATGATCGTCCGGGACGTCCCGAATCTATAATGATGAGACGAATTATAGAAATTCAAATGGGCATCCATTAAAGAATTTGGAAGATTCTTTCAAATGGTGAATTTTCTTGTGTGCTTGTTATCAAGGCAAGTTAATTGTGAGACCATCACCAACAAAGGTTGAGATTGAGTCCCCGGCATTCTTGGAACGCATATACGGGATATTCGTGGACCTATCCACCCACCTATGGGTCGCTAAATACTTCATGGTCCGAATGATGCTTCCTCTGTGATGGCTCCCCATGTGTGCCTACCGTCATCTCGAACCGGGCGTTTGCAAAATTACTGCACAGCCAATAATGATTACGGCACAATTTCCCGATAATCAAATCAGTCCATTCAGCTTTGATAATGTCAGCAGAAGTTTTGTAAAGGTTTGTTATCAAGGCAAGTTAATTGTGAGACCATCACCAACAAAAGTTGACTGGAGTCCCCCGTGATTCCTGGAACTTGATATGGGATATTGTGGATTCCATCCACCCACCTAATGGGTCGCTTAAATACTTCATGGTCCGAATACGTTTCCTCTAGGATGGTCCTACGTGTGCCTACCTGTCATCTCGAAACCCGGCGTTTGCAAAATTTTGGCACAAATAATACGACATGCTGCACAATTTCCCGATAATCAAATTAAGTCCATTCGCCTTGATAATGTCAGCAGAAGTTTTCATCCCAAGCATTTAATGATTATTGCTTACCAATTAGGATAAAAGTTGAACATCCCAGCTCATGTTCACACTCAAAATGGCCTTGCCGAGTCACTAATTAAACGTTTGCAATTGATAGGCAGGCATCAAGCCATGAAAACTAGGTTGCCCGCTTATGTTCGGGGTCATGATTTTGCATGCCGCAATACTTGTTCGTCTTAGACCGACAAATAATCATAATTTTTCTCCGTTCAATTGGTTTTGGGTCAAGAACCTAATATTTCTCATTCGAGAATTTTGGATGTGCTGTGATATAAATTGCAAGCACCACCACACGCACAAAAATGGATCCCCAAAGAAGGTTAGGAATTTATGTTGAGTTTGAATCGCCCTCCATTATTCAAGTACCAACCATTAACTAGAGATATGTTTACTGCCGATTTGCAACATTGTTTGCTTGATGAGACAATTTTTCCAAAATTGGGGGAGAAATTGTGAAGTCAAAAGAGAAATTTTGTGAAAAAATCCATCACCGGTCTCATCTTGATCAACGTGCTTCTATTTGTGAGCAAGAAGTACAAAAGATTATTCATCCCGCGTAAAACCGTAAATCAAATGTCGACGCATTTACAGATTTTAAAAGAATTACTAAGTCATATTCTCTGTGCACGTCCCACTAATTGACCGTCCCCGAAGGACCATCTACTAGTGTCATAGCCAATGAGTCCAAACACGCCTAAACCGTGTGGTGTAATCACTGTCTCTAAGGATCGAAACTTCTAGAAAAAAATAAATGGTCAAGACGACACTACGATAGAACCACACACGAAAGTTCAAGACTTGAGCAATTTTGATATTAATGAAGAAATCAACGAGCCTAAGACTCAAGAAAATGAGGAACTATCCATAAATTCAAGTGATGGAATTAATCGATCAAAATAGCGGTGGATTATGTCTTTGCATATGAACGTCGCAACAAAATCATGCAAGATAGCGAGATCTTGAACCTCAACTGGTCACTGCACGTCGAAAGAAATGATTGGCCAAATGGCAAGAAGCAATTCAATCGGAATTGAATTCACTTATCAAACAAGTGAAGTTTTCAGATCCATACCAAACACCTAATGGTATTAAGCCCTAAGGCTATAAATGGGTTTTTTGTGCGAAAAAGAAATAAGAAAAAATGAAGTACAAAGGCACAAAGCACGCCTTGTCGTACAAGGATTTTCACAGTTGTCCGTGTCGACTATGAAGAGACATACTTACCAAGCATGGACGCAATAACATTGCGTTATCTTATAGTTTCACTGTCCATGAGAGGCTTGAAATGCATTTGATGGACGTAGTTACAACTTATCTTTATGGACTCACTTCTGATAATGAGATATACATGAAAATCCCCGAAGGATTTAAAATGCCCGAAGCATATCATTCAAAGTCTCTCGAAATGTATTCAATTAGATCGCAGCATCATTGTATGGCTCAAGCAACTGACGCATCGGTATAACCGCCTTAGTGAATATTTATCTAAGGAAGGTTATATAAATGATGAAATTTGCCCATGTGTTTTTATAAACAAAACAACATCTAGAGTTTGTCATACTTGTTGTTTATGTAGATGATATACCTTATTGGAACCTTAACAGCTTCGAAAGGCACTTGATTATTTAAAGAAGGAATTTGAGATGAAAGACCTTGGAAAGACAAAATTATGTCTCTGTCTCGCAAATTGAGCATTTGAAAAATGGTGTCTTTATTCATCAATTTGCCCATAAGCGTAAAAGGTGTTGAAAAGATTTTATATGGACGTGCGCACATCCACAAGATCTATTGGCTGCTCGATCACTACGCTAATAAGGATCCATTCCGACCTCAAGAAGGACGTAAGAAATTTTGGTCCCGAAGTACTCATATCTTAAAGGCAATTGGTGCACTAATGTATCTTCGCTAACACTACAAGGCCTAATATAGCCTTTCTAAGCACTCATACAAGGTATGTCCCGCTCCTACTAGAGGCACGGAATGGGATAAAACACATAATGCGTATCTAAAAGGGACTACCGATATGGGCTTATTTTATTCTAATAATTGCGCCCCGATCTTGTTGGCTAAGGCCGATGCCTGTATTTATCTCGATCCCACACAAAGCTCGATCTCAAACTCGGCCACGTGTTCATACGTGGAGGTACCTGCAATATCTTTCAGATTCACAAAGCAACGCCGTAGCTACTTCATCAAATCATGCTAAGATAATAATAGATCATAGCTGCCGAGAACGTGGTGTGGTTTGAGGTCCATGATACATCCCATGAGAAAATGTGGTTTAAACCGTGACAAAGACCTATAATTTCAGGATGTAAGAGCACGCTCGTACGATAACACAACCAGCGAGGATTCATAAAAGGAGATAGAACGAGCACATCTCGCCAAAGTTTTTCATCACACATGAGCCCTAAAAGAATGAGGATATCAATGTGCAACAGATTTGTTTAAGTGACAATGTGGTTGATTCATTCACCAAATCTCTACCAACCGCAACTTTCAAGAAGATGGGGCGCAAAAGACGGATGCAAAGATTCAAAGGACACACAGGGAGTTAATACGCGTTGTACTCTTTCTTATGAGGTTTTGTCCACCTAGTTTTATGCTGCTTAATTATGCTAGCTTCATATCACAGATATTGTGATATTGTACTCTTTTTCCTTCACTGATTTTTCCCACTGGGTTTTTTCTAGTAGCGTTTAACGATAAGACACATTCATCAAATGTATTTCATGTGCTTTTGTTGTTATAAACATATTTGTATTATAGTGAATGTCTATAAAGCTATTTGTATCAGAAGAGGGATACATGCTGCTTATATTATAGTGAAAGTCTACGTTGAGAAAATTGTGAGAAATTATCTCCTATAAATAGAGGGAGTTCTCCTTTCTATCAGACATCCCATCACAGGGGCCAATAATCCTCTCCTTCTACAATATTCTTCGTTTCTTTCTTTTTTATTATTTTACAACATTTTTAATAAAACCTAAAAGCCGAATAATGCAGAGTTTTTGAATATTTATGAATAAAGATGCTATTACAAATCAAGAAATTGTAAGTGATTGTATGACAACAATTCTTCTTCCTCTTATGGATATTTCATGTAGTTCCAATACAATTGATATCAGTGTTTTAAAGAGACGGAGGCACAAAGCAAAGTATTTTACGTGACATTGGGTGAGACATAAATTAATAGACGCATAGCATATAATTTATATTCTTAATTTAAATTAAAAATAATATTCAAAATTAAAAATACTAAAAAATTTAACTAAACACTACAAATTAAAATTTTATTATAATAGGAGAGCATATAATAAAAACTAACAATAGCACAAAGGACCAAAAAGTTGAAAAGGAACATATATTTTAGAATAATATTATTTTATATAATTTATTTTAAACCTATATCTTTTCAGCTGTCACACCCTTTCCCATTTAGATTCTCCAAAATCTCCCCCAAAATTAAAAATTGAAAAAGATCAAACTTTTCCTCCAAAATTAAAAAACCAATCAACAACCTGTTCCATTATTTATATCCCATTCCTTTCCTTATCCCCCTCCCTTCCCTTCACCTTCAATTCACCTTCTTTGTCTCATTTCTGGTTTAATTTAAAAACTTTTATGTGTACATGATGTTTTGCTAATTTTTTTAAATAGGTTTGACAACATAGAATTCTTCAAACAAACGAGATAAGTTTTTAAAATATCAGTAATATATTGAATTGCAATTTTATTTTTATTAATGTAAAAGTAATTTTTCTTGTTCACGTGGGTATTAAAATTGATAATTTAATTTTGAGATTTATATCTATAAGTCTTAAAAAGTTTAAAATGTCTACAAGTTTATTTACTTGATCAATGCAATTTTTCTTGTTTTATACTTAAAAATTTTAGTAAAAGAATTTAAAACATTTTTTTTCATCTTGAAATTCTATATATACGCATTATTTGCATATATAATCGCTGCTCTTGATTTTTTGATGCTAAAATACTTTATCAATATTGACAGACATAGTTAGTGAAATTAGAGCATAAAATAGCAAACTAAGACGATATCGATCAAGCTAACAGCGCTTGGAGAATGGTTGAAGAAGAGATATGAGAAGACTATGTTGTTGACTCAAACAAGATAGTGTCTTGAAATAATTGTATATTGTGATTCATTTCAAAATTTAAAATATAATTATATGTAACTTGCTAAATATTTTAAAATCTCAAATGAATTAGTAGCCCGTAGCTACATTATAACTTGTGATTAACAAAGCCTCGTGAAAAATCTTTAATTTGTAATAAAATTAAAATCTATTGAAAATTTAATATATTTTATTTTAGTTATATTATAGAAATTCTTGTGATTAAATTATAGCAGTATTCTTTAATTTATAACAATAAATTTTTGCAATTGTGGCTAAATCTATATACAGTATAAAAATATGGCTATATATTTTCAAGAAATTAAAAAATTAGCTATAATGTATGTATTTCGTGTGGAGAAAAATAAATAATTTTAATATATATAAAAATATTTGTGGGAAATACTTTAGTTTATAGCTATAGATTTTCTAACTTGCAGCTAAATATAATTATTATTATCATGAGATTAGAATATGAAACAATCACAAATTTTAAATTTTCATAGCAAACAAATCAAGTCACTTGCCATAGTAGAATACATTGTAGTTGCACTATAAAAATTGATACAAATTTTATTTATTTGTGTAAAAAAAGTAAAATTATTTACTATAAGTATAGATTTCTTTTTTTTTTTTTAACCATTACATCTACAACACAATTTCTTTTATAGCTATAAGTATCACCTCTTAGCCATAGATCATGTAAAGTCTGTAATTTTTAGTTACTCTACATTTTGCTACGATTGTTACAATTTCTTTTTATAGCTAAAGTGCTTAACCATAAAAATTTTATATTTAGCTGCCAATATATTTTATAGTTATATGCATTATGTTGTAATATAAATTTCTTAATACAAAGTGAGGTATAGCTTTTGGAGATCAGTTTCCCAAGCTTCAAAAGACTCGTCATTTGGAATTTTATACATATGAAAATTATGAGTATTTTACCAAAAAATTATCCAACGAAAACATTATTTTAGTGTAAATCAACTTCAGTGCATTACACTAAATTTTACACTAAAAAAGAATATTATCTTTTTATATTTCTGTCTCTTTCTTTAATATTATATTGTTATTATTTATTTTATTTATATAGTTTTAATTTCTACATAAATATTCACCTTTTAAGATAAATATGTTGCTTCCATAAATGCTCTATTAATGCATTATTAAGTTTAAAATGAGCATCTCGTCCATAATTTTTATGCCGAGCCTAAAAATTATTCAAATACATAATTTTCATCTACTACCATTTCTAATTGCCGGAGTCGACCTTCCCAAGCATCTTGAATTGGTGCATTAAGATCACGCTCATCCTCGACATCATGTTGGCGCAAAGAGTAATGCATGTGGGGCTAATATATCACGAAGACTTCTTTTTCTCCAAAAACATGACTCGCCCCCGCGATAATTGCAAAGCGAGATTGATTTATGTCGCCAATACTTTATTGAATGTTTATTATAATGTTATTTAAAGTACATTGTGTTATTTATTAACAACATGTTATATTTATATTTTTCATTTTTGTGATTATATTTTTTATTTTTTTTATTTTTTTTATTTTTTTTATTTTTTTTGTTTTAGATTATAATTTTTGAAAATTAATTTATAAAATTATACATAAAAATTAAAATTAAAATTAATATTATAAAACATAAAAAAAATAAAAAAAATAAAAAAAATAAAAAAAATAAAAAAAATATATAATTAAATTTAAAAGTGTTATATAATAAAATAATCAAAAGTAAAATTGGCGTTGATGAATAGTGTCACAACTATTCACACTCTATAATAATATGAAATTTAGTGTTGTTAGAGATGAAAATATCAAAAATATATTAAAATTTTTTTTATTTAATTTGATAATTTGGATTAGAATTGTTGTATTTGTTTTTTTTTTGAATGGCTTTGTGATAGAGGAGATGGTTAGAGCTGCACAAAAGCAATTTAACATTTTCCTTCATACAATTAAAATTATTATCACATCTTTTAACTCTCTAAATTTAGTGTCGATCCGCTTCTGACTTTGACAAGGTGAGTTTAAATTAACATATTTATATTTTTGGCGGGTATAAGTAGAATTTACTAAACAATTATATATTCAATATGTTTAAAGATATTTAATAAAAAAATTAAAAAAATTAAAAAAATTTTATATATTTATTCTCTTTATATCTACTTCAGAAATTATTTTAAAGTATATTTGTACATATATCATAGAGTTTCATCGACTCTCATAGCTCATAAGTCATATTGTAATACCTTTGTTACAAGATATTTATAGGATTTAAGTTTTTCTCTTCGATATTATAAATGCGTATTAGTTTGATATTATTGGGGACACATAATTCTACCAGAAAAGTGGAAAACTGAAGTGGCGTCAAAAAAAATAGAACATATAGGGACCGAATATGTTTCGGGGTTTTGAACCCGACGTGAATCGAACACGCAACCTTCTGATCTGGAGTCAGACGCGCTACCATTGCGCCACGGATCCCTGTTGGTGCATGCTAAATGCTAAATAAATATTAAAACAATTACATATCGTAGCCACAAGCCTGCAACGCCTTTCTAGTTTCTACAGGTCCTTAATATCGTTGTATCGCTTTTTAAATCTACAAACTAAATTAAAATAATAAATGTCAAAATTTTTCAATCTTGAAATTTTTTAATAAAGTAATATACCAATTATCTAAGGTGCTTCACAATTAAGAGACTAACACAAAATATGAAACAAATATTCAACAAAGAAAATAATGAAGTCGCGTAAAATAAATATTGATAATTAATAAGTCATAATTAAAATAATATGGTAAAAGTACTAAGCCTGTTACACAAAAATATGACTAATAAGTATTAATTACATAACTAAATATTAAAAAAATAAGCTATTTATTTTTTAATAAATCAAAAAATAAAAAAACATATTTAAAAAAAAAGAAAACACTTAAAATCGAATTAAATATCTAAAAAAATATATTATTTTTTAATATTAATATTGATTTAGTTTTTGATTTGAGCGTTATTTGCGTTAATAATACGATCTCGCGAACTATAAAACTTATTGAATCATTCAAAATTCAAGAATTAAAAAAAGCTACATTTTTTTTAAGGTATTAATTAATTAATCAAACAAAAAAAAACTAATATAATTAAAAATATTTTTAATTTTATATTTTTAAAAAATTTCTAGAATTTCGAATATTGAAAATTGAGGATTTTTTTTTTTTAGTTAAAATCAAAACCAGCTTATGATCAAATATGTTTTTTTGTTATCAAATTAAATCAAATCAAATCACTAATTTTTACTTAATTTAATTTTAGTTATCAAATTAATGTGATTTGTCAATTTTCTTTCTAATTCCTGGGTCCAATCATGTTTGATATTTTTCAGAACCATTTTGGGCACTGAAACTATTTCTTTATTTGATTATATTTTTACTGACCTTTGGTTATTTCTTTATTGTCCACCTTTTTTTTTTGGGGTTAAAACTTTAGTTGTGGAATATAACGAAATATGATTTTATTTAAAGAACATTTAACTCTGTTGATTTTTACAAAGAAAAATAAAGCAAAAATTTCCAAAAATTAAGAATTTATGATCTTAGATATTAACCTGCCTCTTTTAAAATCAACAAATTTAGTTTTTATTTTACAATCCGAAAATTGTGTTTAAATTTGATTTTATCATATTCACTTATGCATGATTTTCTATGAGATATTGTAGAATCAGAGCGGTTCTTAATTTTTATCGCGAAATACCAAATATGTTAAGAACTAACGAAAAGCCAAGAGGATTCAATATAATATATATTTATACATATAAAAAAGGACTTTTACCTAACCATATATAGTGTAATTTTCTACAAAAAGTGTCAATTAACGTCCCTCATATACAATTTTACCACCTCACTATAGAGAATAAACTAATTATTAAGGGTGAAATTATCATACTTTGATACAAAAACAGCTAAATCTTTTTATAACTTCGCTTGTCCGAAATATTTTTAATTGTTATAATGAAATATCGTTATAAACATATATAATATAATGTAAATATGAAAAGTCATCTCATTTATAAGAAAATCTAATTAGTAAATAGACAAAGATAACGAAAAAAGAGTAAAAATGCTCCCATAATTGAAAATAGATAAAGTTTTTACTCCTAATTACTTGATTTGAATAAAAATACCTTTGCCAGTATATCAGGCTCAAAAATATCATCAAACTATCAAAATAGTTCAAAAATATCCTCCTTAATTCTAATGGCTGTTCCAGAACAGAGAGGAGATGAGTCAATTTTTCTCTTGAATTATTTGAAATGAGATTATTTTGTCATCCATTTAAAGTTCTTACAAACACTCTACCTAGTGATCATTAAAATTTATTTTCGAGATTATAAATTTAATTTAATTATTTTAAATAAAAAAATTATAACAATGCCAATTTTATAAAATATATACTTTTAATTATAAATATTAATTTTTCAACTAAATACATTATTCTATTGTTTCTTTTTAAAAATTATAATGATCCTCGACTAAACTGAAACGACTAAAAATTAAAATAAATATAAAGCGTACTAAGGTATAACTGAAATTGATTTCTGTTTTTATATTTTTAAAATTAGTAAGAAAAGGTACACGATATCATGTTCATAATAATAACTCATAGCGGTTATGCACTTCCATAAAAGAAAAAAGAATTATATGCAATCTTTTATTTTTCAAATGGGAAGTATTTATATTGATTCTCTTATCTTATTATATCTTTCACATTCAACTGTTTCTCCCACCCGGTCCCTACCCACCCCAAAAAATAAGTGATAAAATTATTCCATCTCAAATAAAGGTAAATTTTTCTTCTTTTCTCTTTATTTTGAAACAACCATTAGAAAGAAGGGTATTTTTAAACAAAAAATATAACTATGAAAATATACCTTAACTTAAAACATAATAAAAGATAAATTTAACTATTTTAATAATTTAGAAGTATTTTTGGCCCTTTATTCAAAAATAATTGTAGCAGAAAAGTGGAAAAACTGAAAGTGCCCACAAAAATAAATAATAGTAGGGACGGAACATGTTTCGGGGGTTTTGAACCCGACGTGAATCGAACACGCAACCTTCTGATCTGGAGTCAGACGCGCTACCATTGCGCCACGGATCCCTGTTGGTAATGCGAATCAGCAACAAAAATTTCTTTAAAGAATTACATATCGTAGCCACAAGCCTGCAACGCCTTTCTAGTTTCTACAGGACCTTAATATCAATTGTAATGCGCTTTTTAAATCTTACAAACCAAATTAAAATAATAAAAGCTAATTCAACAAAGAAAATAATGAAGTCGCATAAAATAAATATTGATAATTAATAAATCATAATGAAAAAGATCATATGCTAAAAGTACTAAGTCATGCCACACAAAAGTATGACTACTTAAGTATTAATTATATACCTAAATATTAAAAATAAGTTATTTATTTTTACAGTGTAAAATTAACCTGCAAAATTAAAAAATAGATATCCAATAAGTATTATTGTCATTCCTAGTATTGAAATTATTATTTTTTAGTATTAATATTGATTTAGTTTTGGTTTGAGCGTTATTTGAATTAATAACACTATAAAACTTATTGAATCATTCAAAATTTAACCAAACTTGATATAATATATTTTAAAAGACAAAAACTATAAAAATTTCTAAGGAAGTATTTATAAATTACAGAAAATATTTATAAAAATTATATAATATATCGGTTGGTTTGATCTATTTATTTATTTTTAGTTAAAATCAAATCGCTATGATCAAATATTTTTTATCTATTATCAAATCAAATTGAACAAAATTATTAATTTTTTACTTGATTTAATTTTAATTATCGAATTAATATGATTTATCGATTTTCTTCAGAATTTTGTCCAATCATGCTGATATTTTCAGAACCATTTTGGGCACTGAAACTATTTCTTTATTTGATTATATTTTTACTGACCTTTGGTTATTTCTTTATTGTCCAACTTTTTTCTTTGGGTTAAAACTACTTAGTTGTGGAATATAACGAAATATGATTTTATTTAAAGAATATTTAACTCTGTTGATTTTTACAAAGAAAAATAAAGCAAAAATTTCCAAAAATTAAGAATTTATGATCTTAGATACTAACTCGTCTCTTTAGAATGAACGAATTTAGTTTTTATTTTCATCTTGAAAACCGTGTTTAAATTTGATTTTATCATATTCATTTATGCATGATTTTCTACAGATATTGTAGAATCGACAAGTGAAGTCGAATTTTTATTAATGAGTGTTTAAATATAAAGAAGTAAACTAACGAAAAGTCAAGAGTGATTCAATATAATATATATTTATACATATAAAAAAGGACTTTTTACCTAGCCATATAGTGTAATTTTTTTTATGAAAAAGTGTTAATTAACACCCCTTATATACACGGCGCTTCACCACTATAGAGAATAAACTACTTATTAAGGGTGAAATTATCATACTTTTGTTACAAAACAGCTAAATCTTTTATAACTTCACTTGTCTGAAATATTTTTAATTGTTATAATGAAATATTGTTATAGAGCATATATAATATAATGCAATATGAAAATTCATCTCATTTGCAAGAAAATCTAATTAGTATAGACAAAAGATAATGGAAAAAGAGTCAAAAATGCTCCCATTATTGAAAATAGATAAAGTTTACTCCTAATTACTTTTTTGATAAAAAATGCTTTTGGCATTATATTGTGGCTCAAAATATCATGAAACTATCAAAAACAGTTCAAAAATATCCTTCCTTAATTCTAGGTCAGTCTGCAACAGTTATGAGACGAGTCAATTTTTCTCGAATTATTTGAAATGAGATTTTTGTCATCCATTTAAAGTTCTTAAAAGCGCTCTTAACTTTTAAAGATCCGTTTAAAAAATTTATTTCGAAGATTATAAATTTAATTTAATTAATTTGAAATTTAAATATTTTACTTGTGATATTTTTATATATTCTCATAAATTTCTTATCAAAATATATAATTATAACATATATTAATTTTTCAATTAAATTTTTTATTTTTTTTATTTTTTTTAAGAAATGTTTATGATGAAAAGCGTGTTTAAAAGCTACCCATGATTTTGTTAAAAATTAAAATAAATATAAAGCGTAGTAGGTATAACCGAAATTGATTTCTGTTTTTATATTTTTAAAATTAGTAAGAAAGGTACATGATATCATGTTCATAATTAATAATTCATATTGGTTATGCACGAAATTAGAAGAAAAAGAATTATATGCAATCTTTTTTATTTTTCAAATGGGAAGTATTTATATTGATTCTCTTATCTTATACATTCAACTACTTACTCCCACCTGCCCCGCCACCCCCCAAAATAAGGATAAAATTACTTTACTGGTCAGTAATGGTAACATTTTTTTTCTTTTTCTCTTGTTTTGAAACAACCGTTAAAAGAAGCGATATTTTCGATCCATTTAAATAATCGAGGGATATTTTTGAACAAAAATCTAACGACGAAAAATATATTTAACTTAAAATATAATAAAGATAAAATTTAATTATTTTAATAATTTAGAAGTATTTTTTATCTCTATTCAAAATAATTGTAGCAGAAAAGTGGAAAAACTGAAAGTGCCCACAAAAATAAAAAATATAGGACCGAATATGTTTCGGGGTTTTGAACCCGACGTGAATCGAACACGCAACCTTCTGATCTGGAGTCAGACGCGCTACCATTGCGCCACGGATCCCTGTTGCTTTATAAACACAGATAGCTCTATATATAACGTCAAACTTTCAAACATGTTAATAGTATTATTGCTAGAGCATACAAAGTGGCAGCCTTAAGATTTAGAATTTGTAAGTTTATAATATCTGTATTTTTTTGACATGTAATTTGAGACTACATTTTGGTGCAACTGATATAATTTATGTATAGGTCAAGTGATATGCATACCGGGAAAAAGTTAATTTCGCTATTAACACACAACAATCACTTAAACTTGAAGGTATATATAAATATATATCACTTTTTTTTTGAAAATATTTTTTTTATAATTAACTCAATCGTTGTTAATAACAATTTCATAGGATAAGAATCATCAGTTTGTCTCATTATGTTGAACTCAAGGATACTTCTACTTTCATGTTACATTTCTTCTCATGACCAATTATATTGTCAGAGAGAAGAAGAAGTATTGAGTTTTCAATTGGCATCTCATTTTTCTTTTTATTTTGGTATATAATCAACCAATTAATCGACATATACATATTATCACAAAAGAATGTTAACAATACTCTTATGGTATACAATTTAGGATTAAATTAGTTTGACGACAGATGAGACAATTAATGAACTAATTAACATATTATATCTTCAATCTTATATATATATACTACTAATAGAAATTCTTCATTACATGGTTTTATTTATGAAGCTGGGAATAAGTAAATAACATGAGGAAATTAAGTACGAAAACTTGTCGGTGCATCTGAATGATAGTGCATAAGAAGAACGTGGAAAGACAAATAAAATAAAATATAACTTCCCCCAATAAAAATTTCTCAGATCTGGAAAGATATTACTCCTTCGCCAGTAATGGGGGAACTTATTCATTCAAAAGTATATTATATAATAAATTTCCCACATGGGTTGCAGTATTGTTCAAGATGATATTAGTATAAAATGGACATGAGATTCAAAGCAACATGTTCAATTGGTAAAAGGGTTTCAACTTCATATCCAAGAAAGAAACTTCTCTATTGGAAAGGCCCATGAAGATCTCCATACATGAATAAACAATAGTCCCTCCGTCCCATATTAGTTATACACGTTTTTAAAAATCATTTATGGGTTGGCGGACTTAATTCATCAAAATCAGCTTAGCTTATAAATAGATGTCTATCAAGTATCATCACACACTAAAATCATTCATATTCCAATGTCCTCCTCTAGCTCCTATATCTTCATTTTTTGTTTCCTTTTCATCATATCAACTTGTTTAGCTGAAATCAATTTCCGTCCTAAAACTTTATTCCTTGCAGTGAAAAAAGACCCTTCACTTGCCAATACATTACAGAAATCCACCAAAGAACACCTCTTGTCCCACTTAAACTCGCCCTCCATCTCGGTAGCGAAAACCTATGGGTGGATTGCGAAACGGGCTTCAAAAGCTCGACGTACAAGCCCGCTCGTTGCGGTTCAAGGCAATGTAATTCGCGAGGCTTGCGGAGATTGTGGAACGAAAATAACCCGAATTTGGTTGGTGAACAATGACCCGTGCTATAACATCGTGTCAAACCCGGCTATGAATACTTTCTATTCAGGTGGTAAAATTGCCGAGGATGTTTTGACCATCCAGTCCATTAACGGATCTTATCCGGGCCCGGTTGTAACGGTTCCCAAGTTTATCTTCAACTGCTCTCCTTCTTATTTTAACCCAAAATCTCAAAAGTGTGGCGATGTTAGGAGGAATGATTAGTTTCGACAGCAGAGCCCAGTATCATTTGCTACTCAACTTGCTTCGGCCTTTAGATTCAGCAGGCAATTTGGTTATTTGCTTGAGCCCGTCAACAGACAGAAACGGAATAATCTTCATTGGCCATAGTCCTTATGTCTTTGCTCTCGGCTTTGACGCCTCTCGAGATCTTATCTATACACCTATCATAACCTATCCAAATTTTTTCATCACCAGACGGGCTTCGCCGGAGTATTACATTCAAGTTTCGTCTATTACGATTAACGAAAAAAAATTTGCCATTAAACAAAACATTGCTCTCATTGGATGAAAATGAAGAAGGTGGGACGAGAATCAGTACGGCCGTTCCTTATACTATATTGGAGTCTTCTATTTATAGTGCTGTGAGCAAAGCTTTTGTTAGTGAAATGCCGAAGCGATGTGAAGACTGTCCCCGCAGTGCAACCTTTTAAAACTTGCTTCAACTCGACATATGTTGGTATGCTCGCCTCCGGCCACAATGCGCCTGATTAATTTCGTTCTCCACAAGCCGAACGTGCAGTGGACAATTACCGGTGCGAATTCATTGGTAAAAGTTACCGAACGCATCGTATGTCTAGCGTTTGTTGAACGAAACCAAACATTTGGACAAGCGATTGTGATCGGTGGGTATCAAATGCAGGACAATCTTCTGGAATTTGATCTCGTGAGAAGAGTTGGTTTAGTAATCAGTTTATTTCCGTCAGACGGACTGTTCGAATCAATTCTATACGTGAGGAAATTAAGGGGTCATTTTTTTTTAAAAAATTCTTGTTCAATAAACTTCATGTTTGATAATCTATCAAATCATGATTTAGGGTGGCAACTTTTTTAAAAAAAATGAAGATCTTTGGTCAAATAAGTTGAGTATTAGTTATTGTATAATCTAGTGAGTGGCATGTGAAGCTGACTAACATCTTTATACTCTTATCAAAGAAAGTTGCACTCCATTTGTCTCAAATTACTTACCCATGTTTCTCTTTTACATGCCTTCTAAAAAAAATATTAATTATCATGAATCAGAATCGATCCTTAGCCACTACTACTATTGTTGTCGATTATCACAATTAACCGCCACTATTACTAAACATACCTTCAATTATTATCACCAATCGCATGGACAATCATCGCCACCATCCAACACTATATCACTCCTCCGCTTTCAAAATGTTTCAAGGCTTTTAACTTTTTGATTTTTCTTCAGCAGTGGTATTTTACATAATCAAGAAAATATTAAAGAGTTACATCTTTCTCAAGATATTTATTAGGGGTAAGTGAGTAAAAATTACATTTTTCTTTCTAGTAATAAGTAGTTTTCTAAGAGACTACTTATTTCAAATCGGCGGAAATAAAGAAATACCAATCATCTTTATCATTCATCACTATCGTTAACAATCATTATTATTCACCGTAATTATCAATCGCACCATCATCATTAACAACTATTACCACCGACAACGTCACTAGTTATCACCCGCGCCACCACCTCGGCCAACATCATTCTCAATTGATATCCATAACTAAATAACCAATACTAAGTACGCTACCACCAATTACAATCATACAACTTTTAAAAATTTTGTTATAATATAGTATTAGATTAATTTGATATTTCATTTAAATTTTATTTAAGATGTTAAGAAAATAAATTTTAATCTTAATAAAAATAAATATGGCCTAAGCTGATTTAAGATACAAAAGCCATTTCTTTTGCAAGAAAATATAGTTAGTATATAGAGGAAATGATAATTCTACCAGAAAAGTGGAAAACTGAAGTGGCGACAAACAAAAATTGCTATAGGGACCGAATATGTTTCGGGGGTTTTGAACCCGACGTGAATCGAACACGCAACCTTCTGATCTGGAGTCAGACGCGCTACCATTGCGCCACGGATCCCTGTTGACATAAATTGTAATTATAATACTATTACAAATTATTCTATCTAGTGGTTGTTTCGATTTTTTTCTTCCTTTAAATAATTTGAACTTTTTATTGTAAATTGCAAAATTGAGATTTTACCCTCTTTAATCTAATATTGAATTGACGATCTATTCTAAGTAAGAAGAGTTTTCTAATTTTAAAAAAACTTCATAATAATTATAATGATCTTTTATTTTTTTCATAAGAATGGTTTATTATTTTAATATAATCCAAATTTCTTGGCCAAAGGCTAGACTAAAAATTTTAAATAATATTATTAATTTTAATTAAATTACATGTTTTTTTTGTTTTTTTAATATTTAATTAAATTTCTTAATCTTTAAATAAAAAATTAGGGTGGACTTAATTATAACAAACTAATATAATTTAAGTTGAACATATATAGAGACACTTGAAATTAACATAGAATTTTCACTCAACATCTCATTTAAATCTTGTACTTTTAAACAAGATAAATGTGCAGTGAATAGAAATGTTATAACAAGACAAATGTTACCGTTATCTTTGGTAAGAGAAAACTGAGAAGAATTGTATGAGTTGTTCCTTCAATAGCGTGATTGAATATGATGGCAAAAACTTAGTTGCATTGGTACCTACATATATACATGCAGAGCGATGTAAAGTGAAAGTACGTTAATTTGAACCCAATATTTTGATTTGAGATAAATTTATACGTAAAATTTTATAAAATTTGCAATTAATATAGAGCATGACCATAACTTTTCTTTTCTTTTTTAAAATATAATGCGCTTCACGCCGTAATCTTAAATTAAACCCATAAAGATAAAATTTCTCGAATCCGTCTCCGATATACGCGCATAAAGTTTAATATTACTTCCTATTGATAATATTAAAAATATTTAAAAATAAAATAATTATTAGAAGATTTAAAATAAATATCTTGATGTGACAATTTTTTTGGGTAATGAGTAGCTTTCATTAATCATCAAAGTAATATTTACAAAGTTCAAATCTAGACAACACATTTAGCTTAATTAAATTAAGCAAAGGCAGAACCTTCCTATAACAAAGTACAATGGACTTTCAAGTTTGAATATAGTATCAAAAGGTAGAAAACCATAGATGTCCCTAATATCCTTAATAAAATAACTTTAGTGGCCAGCCAACTCATTTTCCTAAGTCTGAAAACTTTTTGTCCATCGTACAAAACTTAGAGCCAAGACAGAATCGAACTCTTTATTAATAACAGAAAATTTAAACAATCAATTAAATGAGTTATTAATTTTTTTTTAATTTAAATTATTTTAATATCAATCGATTTAAATATATTTTATAGAAGTACCAAGTATATTGGTAACTCAAAAAAGCTAGCTAGGTAACCATTTGGAACTGATCCACTGCAAGGACACAAGAAGAAAGATGTGCAATTTGCAACTTTCTTTATTGGGCAGCAAAGCTTAATTAGAAGTACAGTAATAATGTGAGCTAGTCAAATATCCACATGGGTCGCATAACTGGCGTTATAATTAGAGTAATACCAAAAGTTGTTGAGACTCAAAGCAATATACTAGTTTAGCTTAAGTTTTATAATAATCATCCATAATTCGTGTAAATATATAATATTTAACACTATAAGCAGATAAATCTCCTTAAGACATAAGATTTAATTAAATTTTGAAAATCGAGTATATTACTTGTTATAACTGATCAGTGCATATAAAAGTTATCCACACTATAACTTGTATATTACTTATCCAAGAAACTTGTCAAGTGAATAATGCCGACGAAGAATCACTCTTATTCAACGGATTAAATTAGCTTAACAATATTTAATTTTCATAAATAAATCACACATCATTTAGCTATAAATACATGCCTAAGATATATCAACAAAATTTCATTTATAAGCCTTTCGGTTACATTCTTTCTCCTTTATACTACACAATCATGAAATTATCTCCTATTTCGTCCTCCGGTTACTATCTTTTTCACTTTTGTTTACTTCTCATCACATCCACTACTTTATCAAAATCCAATTTGCAACCTAAAACTTTGTTCCTCTTAGTCAAGAAAGACCCAACCAGCCTACAATACATTACTCAAATCCACCAAAGAACACCTCTTGTCCCTCTTAAACTCGCCCTCCATCTTGGTGGTGAAAGCCTGCGGGTGGATTGCGAAAGGCTTCAAAAAGTTCAACGTACAAGCCCGGTCGCTGCGGCTCGACGCCATGTAATCTTGCCAGGTCAACAGGCTGCGGAAATTGTTTAACCGAAAATAACACACGGCCCGGTTGCAACAACAACGCGTGCTATAACGTTGTTTCAAATCCTGTTACATCTGCTGAAGGTGAAATCGCGGAGGATGTTTTGTCAATCCAATCGATTAACGGGTCAATTCCAGGCCCTTGCTGTAACTGTGCCAAGGTTTATCTTTAGCTGTTCGACTACCCCAATTTAACACACAATTTAGGCAAAAATGTTAGGGGATGGTTGGTTTGGGCAGCAGAGTCCGGTATCGTTTGCAACTCAATTCGCATTAGCTTTTAGATTCAGCAGACGATTTGCTCTTGTTTGAGCTCATCAACCAAACGAAACGGCGTAATTTTCATCGGACATGCCCTTATTTCTTTAGCCTTGCATTTGATGCATCGCGAGATCTTATATATACAATTAATAATTACCCAACCACGTTATGTTTCCATTACCTACCCACACTATGTACGCATCACCGCGCATCACCAGAGTATTATATTCAAGTTTCTTCCGTTAGAATTAACGGAAAAAATTTGCCACTTAACAAAACATTGCTCTCGTTGGATGAAAATGAAGAAGGCGGGACGAGAATCAGCACGGTACGTTCCTTACACTGAATTGGAGCCTCATTTACAGTGTTGTAAGTAAAGCTTTTGTTAGTGAAATGCCCAAAGAGGTGAACACTTGGTCCCTTGCAGTGCAACCTTTAAGACTTGTTTCCAATTCCACATATATTGGTGTGTCACGGCTAGGTTACAATGTTCAGAAATTAATCTCGTATTCCACAAGCCAAATGTTTATTGGACAATTATCGGAGCAAATTCACAGTGAAAGTTAGCGACGGTGTCATTTGTCTAGCCTTTGTTGGAACGGAGCAAAGCATCGGGACAAGCAATCGTGATAGGTGGGTATCAAATGCAAGACAACCTCGTGGAATTTGATCTTTCGAGAAACAGAATAGGTTTCAGTAACTCGCTTTATTTCCGTCAAACTATGTGTTCAAATCACAACTATGCTTAGAGAATTGTCATCTGTGCTTCTAGTTGACTTAATGGTGCGGAATTGATGCTGACTAATTAAGGAAAGGGTTTCATTTTATGTGTATATATTACTTATTCAATAATGCAATCTTCAAAGATGTGAAGATGCTTCCTCAATAAGTTAATATTATGATAGTGTACTTTGCCATGTGAAGTTGAACATCATCATATTCTTCTTATCAAATAAAATTGTATTGAATTTATTACCATGATGTGTATATATATACTTTGTACACCAGTGTATAATCATGTATATCTAGGATTTCGCGGTGTGTATATTACAAGATTATACATTAGTATAATTAAATTATATATGTTTCGATTATCATCTCGTTATAATTAATCAAATTTAAGACTTCGAGTTCTTCTGTTTCATGCAATAAAGGTGTGCAACTTTTTTTATAAATTTAATTGTAACTTAGTTTTTAAGAGTAAGCAATATTTCTTTATGGTTATAAAAGATAGTAATTATGTTAACTTGTAAACCCTTTTTTTTTTCCATTTGATTTGATTAATTCGCTTGCATTATTAGACTGATATTGGACATTGATAAAAAAAATTTTTATTGAAGTGGCCAAAATTTATCACCTATTCACTTGGCCTATTTTGTTTGACTTTTTTTATTTACCTTTGACACATCACGCCATTTCACACGTAGTATGATTTCGTTAACATCTTTACTTAGCATATGGTTTATGTTTGGGCCTTAATATAAAGTGACATCTAATTCAACCTTAAGCTAACAGAATAACATTTATGAAGCCCAACTAAATGATTTGACCCAAATTGGACTTTAATCAAGAAACATGTACAGGAAAAGAATTAAGATATAATTATGGGTCCGCAATCTAGTTTATAAAATATGTACAAAGTATATAAATAATGTATGCTCTATATATTAAATGCATATATATTATATGTATACAAATAAATCTCTATAACAAAGTCATTCGTTATAACAACAAATACCACTATAATGGCCCGATTTTCTCCAAAACCGATTTTTCATGTCATATTTTACTTCATAACAACATTCTACCTATAACATCACACATTCATTATAAATATGGCATTTTCAGAAATTACCCCTCTATAATGCTATTCTCAAATATTGCACAATATTCCGTAAGAAATATATTATGTAAATAAATATTAAAATATTTATGATAATCATCATTAATGCTATGCAATAGTAAATTTCAAGTATGAATTATTTTAAAGAAAAATATTATATTAAATAGTATCCGCCGCCTTCAAGGAAAAACTATTGGATACTTCAACAAAGCTCGACAAAAATCTTCGTCAATTCAAGCTGCTATATTATCACTAAGACTAAAATTTACTTAAACAAGCTATTATTATAGAATTTTACCTCAAACTTTGAAAAATTTTAACCTTTCAATTAAGTTTAAATGCATATGTTCCTTCATTCTAATTCTTTTTATCTAAGACGGTGACAAATCAGCTATGGATTTATTAGTAATGTATTGGTATTTTTAATTTTTTCTTTACTCTTTAATTTGTTTTTATATTTAAGCAATTAAGCTTTTAAATTTAACAAGTATTTTGTTTTCATTTACAACATAAAAATAATTTAAAAATATGTTGCATACTATTGTTTATAATACCTAAATGAGATCTAAACGTCCAAAGCTCATTATACATATATAAGCAAATCCACTATAGCAACATGAAATTTTCGTGACAAACGTCGGTTTTCAATATGTAAAGACTAATCGTATTATATTTCTATACATAACATATACACAAATAATGTATATCTTGGATATATTGATAAATTAAACTAACATTGATGTATATTGATAACTATCCAAAAAAACTAAATGGACGATATTTCTCAAATATAAGATTTAACCCAAATTTAATAAAGGGAATATCGAATAAAAATTAAATGACTACAAATAAACACGAATATAAAATGAAAATGCCCCTTACGTTTATCATTTCTTCTCGCTGACAACTGGCGTTAAACCATATACTAAGCTACTCTAAAGAATCTCTTTGTAAGATATTTTCGGGTATAATACATAAACAAACATTTAAATTCTCTGGCCTCAACCGACAAGAATATTTCAATTTCAGTACGCACATCTGCATTACCTCAACTCATATTTATTCTCGGCCGCTTGAACACTTTAACTTACAAAGTGATCATCTAGACAACTCAAAAATTTATGTGTCAAGTCGGCATCGAATGTCCATGAAATAAAGTGGGAACGAAGTTAAAATATTTAATCAAGCGCTACATTGCTAAAATATCTAAATATGCATTACGAAACTAATCAGAGGATCAATTTCTCTTTTCCGTACTATTTTTGGGTTTTAAAGTACTAATAGAAGAAGTCAAGCTCTATGTTTTCTTAAGACAATAGTCCACTTGAGAACAAAGAAGTATCAAGAGCTCCCAACAACATGTACATTCATATACTTAAACCGTACAATGCTCGCGCCCAAAGACACACGCAAGCATATGCTATTATAAGTAATACAAGGACTTTTCAGAGTCGTGATGTCGAATCCACAAAGTGATCGACCAATTCAAAGAAATTATCAAGTTCGAAAACAAGATTAATCTTCACAAGTGTTGATTATGTAAGTTTTCGATAAATTATAATTAAGTCTGTGGGTGATCACAAAATACTTGAGAAACAAATATAAAGAAGCAACTGGAGTTAAGACCTAATAATCATGCAATACTACAATTTGCAATGGTTCGAGTGCATGAAAACTTCAACCGTTGTCTCATATAATTAAATGTTATGTTCATGGTTTCTTGAGCCTCTAAACACGACAAACTAGTCTCATACCTACATCGCTGGAAGCGCGGATTTGACGTCCTAATCTTTACGAGCAATTTAATTATACGGATGTGGTTCACTGAGTTTGCACCTATGGACTTTCATAATTCTAATCATTTAACCGAACTAGCATCATAACTACTTCTACGAATGGTGATGTGATACCCTGTTGGTATTGGCCATCCCGTTTAGTAACCAAGCAAGGCGAAATTAGGTATAATTTCTATCCTAATTGAGAATCTTAGCATAAAAGTAAGAACTAAGCCCCTACATTCTATGTTCTTCCTTGAGATTACTCTTTTCAAGCTTACCTAGTTTTTTAACATGTATGTTTTCATGGTGATCAAGCATAAAAACAACCACGATAAAGAATGTAAGACAAAACAATAATTAACAACTCAAACCAAAACGAATCTACGCATTACAATCATATCACGTGGCCTCAACCCTGTATAAGGATTTTAGCCACTCATGTTCGTACAATAACTTAAAAACATCATTAAAGCAGTACTTACAAGAATAGGTAAGAGAATGTAAAATTAATGAACCCTAAAGTAGTTCTTCACTTCCCTCGTTTCTCTGCGGTTTCCGAAAATATATCACGATGAATGATTTT
This sequence comes from Datura stramonium, assembly GCA_018107945.1. Lineage (NCBI taxonomy): Eukaryota > Viridiplantae > Streptophyta > Magnoliopsida > Solanales > Solanaceae > Datura > Datura stramonium. Next base: position 51,173 of record JACEIK010009373.1, read on the forward strand.
AGGTTGGGTGGTTCAATTTATACTGCTTCTAAAAATGCAAAATTTGGCCCGTGGTGGAACAACTACTTTATCACTGAGGTTATCACAGAGATTTTCCTGTTTACTTTAAGCAAACGCTGACAGCCATCGGACGTGTCTTATCTACAGTCTTCAGCGAGGTACCGCGGCGTTACTCACGCGGCATGTTGTGGGCAGCCTGCCCGCCGTGGCACATTGCCATCACGCAGTGGCCACCGGATGACACTCGCACGACATGACATCAAGACAGGCACGGCCTCGCCGACAAATACACAAGGTGGCACGCCGCCCTCACGGGCAAATTCCTATCTTTATCCCGCCATGTTGCCTTCATTTGCTATTGAGTCCGGAATCTCATTCATTTGCTCGACCGTCATTTAGTCCACGGCATTTTACACCTACAAAATAAGGATTAATCATGTTGGTTATACCCAAATTTACAATAAAATCGCATAAGAATGTGTGGGGTGTATAATTAGATAAACCCGACTAAATTAAGCTAAATATGCTAATTTGGACATGCAATTATGCTCAAGATCACATACCAATATGCGAATTGAAATGCCACATTTGAATCCCCAAAATTATACCGATATACAATATAAGAATTTAGTTCTTATTTCATTTCATACCTTTTTCATTAGAAGTTTAGTTGTGAAGCTAGAAATTTTATTTAAAATATTTTATATATATATAATTGATTTATATACGTAATATAACTTTTCGTGAATGATATCAATTTGATTATTTTTTGGTGGTCGTATAGGTTCATGTCTTACTAGAATTATTTCAAAATTATCTACCAAAATAGTGGAACTGCAGATTAAAGAGTGGGGAAGCTAGAAGCTCAGAAACGGATTTGAACAGATCCAGTAGCTTTTGCTCAAATAATGTATTTATATTAAGGAATTCATGTATTTATATTAATAAATTTATTTTTTATATAGAGAAAAGACATAAAATTCCCCCTAAACTTGTCTACATAACTCACTTTAACACTTTAACTTTATATGTAATTTTTTACCCCCCTAATCTCGTTTGAAGTCTATTAAATACCACCCTAAGAGAATAATACCACTCTCAC
>JACEIK010009375.1:13961-27875 GCA_018107945.1 Datura stramonium
GGCCGTAGGGAGAATTACTACAGAGTTAGTTTCTTAAAATTCGCTCGGTAAATCGTAACCCCGCGGAGTTGAAGTTGTTGGAATGACTCCAAACTAGTTTCTATAAGATCACAGGTTTCAAGTAAGTATTTCTCCCTTCTAAACTCTCGAGAAATTATACATTTCATCCATGTTTCGTTAAGTTGAAGTATAGTCAATATTAGTATTCTAAGTTATTGTTTCTACCGAATTTAGTACTGAAACTAGTCTCATTCTCTCAATAGTACGATTTCAATTAGGAAGGGCTATTGAATACCAGTTAAAACTCGCCAGTTACTGAGGAAATGACAATCAAGGTATGTTAAGGAAAATTCCTTCAACAAGATAGTTTCTTTAGTATTGTAATACAGTTTGAGTCCCAGTAAAAGAGTTAGAGGCATACTATTGTGATTAGATGAGTATGTTATATTGAGGCCGCGAGGGCCATATTGAGTTCTATTATATTGAGGCCGCGAGGGCCATATTGAGTTTTGCGACACTGAGGCCGCGAGGGCCATACTGAGTTCCATTATACAGAGACTACGAGGGCCATACTAAGTCCTATTCTACTGAGGTCATGAGAGCCATAGTGAGTCCCACCAGATTGAGGCTGTGAGGGCCATAGTTAGTTCTATTAAATAGAGGCTGTGAGGGCCATTTTGAGTTATTGTACTACAATCATTAGCAACCAAATTGTAGAACTTATATTGCTTGTACCCACCGAGGCTTATGGGGGCCCAGGTAGGTTATTCTTGTACGGGTTGTACCTTCCAGGCTTATGGGGGCCCGGCTAGGTTCTTGTTTGTGTATATTTGTATCTTGTTAACTAAATACTACAAATAGTGAGATTGTTCAGGTTAAACTCATTTCCTTCTGTATGGTCATTTCAGTTCTTTATCTCTCATTCAGTTATTACTTTACTGCCTTACATATTCGGTACATATTGTACTGACGCCCTCCGTTTGCGTTGCATTACTTGCCTGAAGGTGCGGATAGGCACAAACCAGGACCTTTGTAGCTTCAAGCCAGGGTTAGCAGCACAGTTATCTCCCTTCCTCCAGAGCTAGTAGTTAGAAGGTGTATTTTTTTATTGTTCAGTGTATGGGCAGGTCGGGGCCCTGTCTCGACCACTATTCTACTCCTAGAGGCTTGTAGATGCACAGTACCCTATGGTTAGTTTGTTGATGGTCGTGTGGGGCCCAGATGTATATTTCATTTTGTGATGAAGGTCGTGTGGGGCCTTGTTTAGATGTTGAGTAGTGGCCTTGTCGGCTATAGCATGTGTAAGTCTCCTCATTTTGATTATAGTCATAACTAGACAGTATGGTGGTCTTGTCGGCCCGCATAGGACTCCCTATCATTATCTGTTTCTGGGTAGTTGTTTTATTTTATAGGTGGCTATGCGTCCTTGTCTACCGGGGGCTGTGTTTACAGCCGAGATATAACCCGTTGTTTCTTGATTTTGGAAGTAAGTTTTCACCAGAAGTGCATAAGTCCAATTAGATCAGTCCAGACCCTAGTAGGGCACCAGGTTCCAGTCATACCCCCCTCCCCAGACGGTCCATGATAGCAGACTTCCAGAATTTCTAGATAATCGCTTCAGACAGTGCTTCAAATAGCGATGCCAGTCTTACTCTATAAATCCTTAAGGCTCATCTTGATGTTATGAACTAGCTATGTGTGCTAACTTATGTCTTCTAGTATGTTCAGCTTGAACTCAGTCTTTAGAATTTGCCTAAGTAGCTCAGTAGATAAGGTTAGCTCATATATGTGCTCAGTTACAGATGTCATGAATAGTTCATGCTCATGATTACCTTACTCTCATCTAGACCAGATATCATGAATCCTAGTTTAGTGTTAGAAAGCGATTTGAGAATGAAGGCTTAGTCCATATCAGCTCAGTGTTAGTTAGAGGAAAAGAATCCTTCTTACTATTTTATCTAGTCCATGTACGTTTCGTGTCTTACAGTCCCTCTCATATCTCAGCATGCATGTACAATTTAAATGCTCATTTCAGATATGTAAGATCAGTCTGGAGTCAGATACCCCATTTGTTTCAGCTGTAATTAATCGATTTTGGGATTTCAGTTTCGTCCCTATCCTTTCAGTATGTTTGGCCAACATTTGAGGATGAATGTTCCCAAGGGGGAGATATTGTAACACCCCTAAAGTTTTTTAGATCAAACCCCAGACTTTAAATGAGGAATTAGTAGGAAAGTGGAAAATTTGCCTCAGAACGAGTCGTTGTCAGACTCGTGGCCAGTACTTAAGAGGTGCAAGTGTGGCTCAGTGGCAATGGACGACCCAACGAGTCGTTAGGCAGGTAACGACTCATTATGTCGGTAGTCAGGTGAATGTCGGATATCAAAGGGGTCCCAGGCAGTGGAAGTAATGGAAGGACGGGACGAATCGTCGTATCAAGTAACGACTCGTCATGTCAGTCGTGGGAAGAAAGGGAAGAATGTTGGACTTCAGTGATAACGGAAGGTGGTCACGATTTGTTAAGACAACTAATGACCCGTGAAGTCAGTCTTCGGTAGATTTGGGGAACTTTGAGAAAAGTTCCAGTGTACCCCACGACTCATGGAGTGCCTCGTGGGGACTGACAAGTGCATTTTCCTGCGTTTTTCTAGGGGTGTTTTCGTAAAACCTTATGTTTCTAACTCCTAAACTACATCGTTTTGAGTGTTAGATGGGACATTCTTAAAGGTTTATTCTAGCCTAATTTCTCATTCTCTTGAGATACCTTCTAAAACATGTCACACCCCACCTTGGGAGGCATGACTGGCACCTAATGCCACACTGGAATCTGGGCTGACCGGGTTGAGTACAGGCACCTGTAGTGCCTACCAAAGACTCAAATTCAAGAAAATAAACTGCTATATCTCGGCTGTAAACACATCATCGGGCCGACAAGGCCACATAGCACCTATAAAAGGAAACAGCTAACCCAGGCAATATACATCAATAGGGATCCTATGCGAGCCGACAAGACCACCATGATGTCTAGTTATAGCAGAAAGGAAAATAAGCATCTATACTAGGCCCCACACGGCCAACACCTAAATAAGACATACATGGGCCCCACACGGCCAACACCAGCTAACTAACTGGATATTGTAGTCTGCAAGCCTCTAAGAATATAAATAGTGGTCGGGACAGGGCTCCTGCCTACCCAAATGCTATATAAATGAAAGACTATAATCTCTACAACCTGACAACTCCAAATGAAAGAAGCTGGCCAAACTGCTGACTCTGAACAACTGCTACTGAAGATCCTGAACTTTGTCTGTCTAAACTTGCAAGCAAGTAATGCAGTGCCCTGTAGTTGGGTGTCAGTATAATATGTACCGAATATGTAAGGCAGTAAATAAGCTGTTAAAGATTGAAAGTAAGTAGAAGGAAGGGGCATAAGTTAACTTTGAAGTTTGCTAATACATAACCTGCATCTAGCAAAACACTACACATATATGAGCTAAGACTATACAATCATATATTCATAAGCTATAGCTAGCAGATAAGAATATAAACAAGAACCAAACCTGGCCCCCATAAGCCTGGAAGGTACAAACAACACATAAATTACCTACCGGAGCCCCCATAAGCCTTGGAAACTACATTTCGATCTATATACCCCTATCCAGGCTCCTATTACTCTACTTGGGCTATAACCAACCTATTTGTCCCTTGGATCTGTAACTGAACCCGCTTGGCTCCTGATCTGTAGCTGTGTCTGTGTCCGATGGACTCCTGATAATGCGAGGGTCAATGATGCCAATACGGCATAAAAATAATCGTCCAGCCATGGAATGGACTATAATATGGCCCTTGGGCCTCTGCATCATCCCTTGGGATGGCATAACACTCCTTAGAGCAACGTCATATAGCCTCTGTAGGCGACGACGCAGCTAGTAACCCTGGGGTGGTCACTGAAGGCTCTTAGGTGAGGACAATCCCAACCGATGTGCTATACTGAAGTCTCAATCTAGCCACTCAAAAGGCGTATATGGCCTTATGGGCCTAACACAACTGTTGCTCGCCCCTAGAATAATATGTATAGCTGCTAGCAGGAACACCCCATGTACCTGTATCTGATCATAGGATCCTGATAGTGATCATAATCTCTAATGGTCTAGGTCAGACAAGGTTAGGTCTGGAGTGTCCTATCAATACTCTGGATGTCCTACTCGGACAGCTACAACTCATAAGACACTATAGGGTTGCATACGGACAGTTACTTAGTTCCTTTGTGTAGAACGGTTGTAGGGCTGCTAATGACCGGACATGCTTTTGAGCGGTCGACCACTAATCCTCCACAGCTAGCTTATCAAAATTCTTAGCCTGAGGGTAATACTGTGCTAACATGATCCTAGTCCTTTAGACCTTAACTTGGTTTGTTCATATCTTATATGACTCTTCTGGATGATTCCTAACCTTGCCGGTAAGTTTACATGGACTTGGCCACTCACGGCAACCTGTACCTGAGCATCTTATAGGAGCAGGATGGGACCCGATCTAACTACTAATAAGGTCTCCTTCCTTAGGGTACCCATGGGTATATTTGACCTGAACAACTGGGATGGCTTCCTCGGTGACCTATATGACCAATACAAAGTCAACTGGAACTAACAGTCTCTGGTAGTAGCTAACTAGATGGCAGACTGTCACTCAGTTTACTAGAAACCCTAGTGCCACTGACTCTATAGTATGGCCATCCTATCTAAATTTTTGGCCCTGGGGCGTGAGGGTACGCCAATGGCCTCTGGGCATGCTTCACTGACAATACATGCGCCAAACTGGTAGTTGTATCGCCTAGTTACGCCAATGTTGTTCAACTTACTAACTCATGCCCAATAACTACCCATGAGCTTCTAGGGTCTAGGCCTGACAATAAAACATCCAATCCTGCTAACACAATGAACTGAAGAACAGAAGAGTTCCTACGATGCTTCTAGCTTTTGTCACACTTAACATGTTATTTTTCGACAAGGGATACTGCGATATAATCTTTATACATTCTCTAGTAGCTAATCATAAAACATGTAATCATAATCTACTGATAGCAGCTAATCACAACATTCCGGGTCCTTATATACTAGTAACAACTAATTACAACATATAGGATCATTATCTACGTTCAAGACATAGGTCGTATCACTGTACGACGAAAATAAAATTGTCGAAGGAACAAGCCTTAACATACCTCGAATGTCGATTCCCATTTATTTGGTGAGTTCCAACTTGCAATCGGCGGTTCCTTCTAACTGTAACCTTTATTCTAAGACAATAGGACTAATTTCAATACCAAACTTGGTAAATATCGATAACTTTTGGTAATACAATTTACTATAACCCAACTTCTAATAACTCGGCCGAAAATCTATAATTTCCTGAGAGTACAGAAGGGAGAAATGCTTACCTAACGCCTGTGACCGAATAGGAATCAATTTGGAGAAATTCTGACAACTTTTACTCGACGGAGTTCTGATTTTCTGAGCGAAGTTTCGAGAAATAACTCCGTAGTAATTTTTCCCGTAGGACTAGGACTCGTTACCCGAAGTTAATTTGAGTTTGGATGGCATTTGGTAGCGTAATTGGATGAAAAATCAATGAAACCTATGTATTCTTTTACTTCTGGCCGAGAGGATATTTGAAAAATGAACTAAGATTTAAGCTAAGGGGTATATATATACTTGAGGACAGTGGCAGGGGGCGCCCCGCGCCTCCCATCGCGGCCCAGTGCCTGGCGCGTCGCGCTGACTCCTCAAGCCTAGCCTCGCCCCACCCTGCTTCCGAGACTTTTTCCACATGCGTCAAACTCTTCTTACTCGTCTCAAGTCCACGTGTATGCTTACTAATTGTTGACATTTTATGGGGTGTAACAAAACTCTTCTTCCTCCCCTCTCTCAAGACCCAAGGATTCAATAAGGGTTTCTTCAAAGGCATCAATGTTCAAGTTCAAGAGGGAATTCCTTCTAATCAGGTATGTGGATTTTTCAACAAGGACATCCCTCCACCTTGTGTCCAAAACTTTTATCAAATACCCAAATCTCTTGTTCTAGAAAAGCATGGTTTAGTGTTTCGATTTATGGATGATTTCTTCTATGTCTTCTATGGATTCTAAGACCCATTATGATTAACAGTCATGTATGCCTATGGGATTACTTTCAACATCTCAAATTATGTACTTAATATGGGAAATGCATGATTACAGAATTTTCACCATGAGATACCCTAGAACTTCTAATGGGATTTCGTAATTATTCACATGCTTTAATCATGAACTTGTATTCCTGTCTAAAGTATAAGAAGATAGTACGAATTCTCTTAAACCTAGAATGTATGATTTAAATGATGATTCGGGACTATGATGATAAAGCATGAGAATGATCCTTCAGACCTTGGGCTTGTTGTTAGTAGAAAGTAGCCTTAATCAACTCTAAATGATTCAATATGATATTCAGTATGATGTAAATAGTTGAATGCTCATATCTATGATTAGCTTAAGTGACTTAGACTAAATGAATAACATCAGACCAGTGACCTCCATATTCTAATTTATCGAAACTCTCCATAGCCTAGAATGCTTCCCCTCAGTCAGTCAGAATGTTGTCCTTAGCTCAGTCAAGGATTCTCAATAGCAGAGAATGTATCCCTTAGCTCAGTCAGGGATTCTCATTAGTAGAGAACATCTCCCTTAGTTAGTCAGGGACTCTCCATAGCCGAGAATGTTTCTCTTAGTCAGTCAGGGACTCTCCATTGCCGAGAGTGTTTCCCTTAGTCAGTTATGAACTCTCCAAAGCCGAGAATGTTCCCCTTAGTCTGTCAGGGATTCTCTATAGCCGAGAATGTCTCCCTTAGTCTACGATATCAGTCCAGCTCAGCTCCATATAATTTGGAATTACAGTTAAAATTAGTTTAGTAGGATTTAGGCTCAATTATCAACAAATGATCATAATAGTGTATGATATCAGTTATAGCTTCAATTCTCAATATATGTGCAATACATGACCCTTATACATCAGTTTGATTATACTCCGGTAAATGTTTTCACATAGAAGTTTAATGGCAATATATATGTATCTCAAATAGGGTTGTTGTATTCCAGTTCAGCTGCATGTCGATGTTTCTAGTTTACTTCCTTCTTGTATATTTACATGTTTAGATTACTTACGGTTCCCGCATACTCAGTACATTCCGAGTAATTACCGCATACTTTATGTTTTATATCATTTCATGATATAAATTTAGGTTTCCATACTCAGCCACGTGGTTAGATATGCTCCACTGTTGGTGGTGAGTCCTCATCTCTCAAGGATGTGGTCTATGTTTTCTATCTCACTTATGTTTTAGTTTTCAGAATTTAAGAGTTAGCTGGGATCTTTTCCCAGCAACTAATCAGTTTAGTAGAGTCTTTCAAACTTGTATAGACAGATTCAGCTTGTATCCGAGTTTTATAAGATTCGTTATTTTGGGTTTTAAATTAGACTCTTTCAGTTAGCTTCCGCTCAGTCATGTTCTATTAGTTGTTTCTATTATTAAGTGATATGTTAAGATTATGCCATAGGTTGACTTGGAGCCTTTAGGGGTTCCTTGTCCCGTGTTACGACTAGGGTGTAAACTCGGATCTTGTCAAATTTGGTATCAGAACGTTAGGTTTTGAAGTGTCCTAGGGTGTCTGAAAGCCGCGTTAAGTAGAGTCTCTTTTTCATGGGTGTGTAGCGCGCCACACCTATGACGAAGAGGCTACGAGACATTCTAGGAATGTTCCCTTTCCTTTATGATTCTTATCATGCATAGAGTATGAAACTCTAATAGCTCCTCTTCTGACTCGTTCTTTACGCACTCGTAGATAATGCCTCCCAGACGAGTGAACGAAAGAAGAAATGGTAATGGGCGCCAGCAAACCCCACCAGCCCCAGTGAATCCGATGGATGAACTTGTCGCTCATGCCGAGTTCAGGGCAACCCTTCATTTGGTGGTACAGGCCATGACCGCCCAGATTAGTCAGCAGGCAATGGATCATGTTCCCCAGAATGGGAACATAACAGAAGCTAGGGTAAGAGACTTCCTCATAATGAATCCACCTGAATTCTTGGGGTCAAAGGTAGACGAAGACCCGTATGAGTTCTAGGAAGAGATCAAGAAGATCACCCAAATCATGGGGATGATGGGAAATAAGAGCGTAGACTTAGCCTCCTACTAGCGGAAAGGAGTCTCTTATATATGGTTTTTCCAATCGAGAGACAGTCCGGTAGTTGGACCAGCCCCCGTAGGTTGGGATGAGTTTATGACTGCGTTCGTGGACAGGTTTTTCCCTAGGGAGTTGAGAGAGGTTAAGGCGGCGGAGTTCATCAATCTGAGATAGAATAGCATGAATGTCCAGGAGTATGCATTGGAGTTTACCCGGTTGTCGGGGTATGCACCAGAGATGGTAGCATACCAGAGGGCTTGTGTGAGCAGGTTCGTGAATGGAGTGTCAGACTCCTTGATCAAAGTATGCAGGACCGCCATGTTGCACAAGTACATAGACTTTCCACGTTTGGTGATATTCGCTGAACAAATACAAGCGGAACAGGTGAAAGAAAAAGAGAGAGAGGCCAAGAGGGCTAGGGTTTGAGATTCAGAGTGTTACCCGCAGAGGACGAGTGGTGGAGACTGCTCACACTTCCAACGGAAATCATCAGCCCCAGCACCCCCTGGGCGCAAGCGCTCGACAGGGTNAGAGGGCTAGGGTTTGAGATTCAGAGTGTTACCCGCAGAGGACGAGTGGTGGAGACTGCTCACACTTCCAACAGAAATCATCAGCCCCAGCACTTTCGACAGTCAGTGCTCCGTACAAACCCAGGGTAAGGGAGATTACGTATCCATTGTGTACCAGCTGTGGGAAGCACCATTTGGGAGAATGCATGGCTGACTTGGATGCTTGTTTTTGGTGTGGCAAGTTGGGTCATATGCACCAGGATTGTGCAGCGGTTAAGCAAGGCGAGAGTAGAGCCTCGGCCACCTCTTCAGTAGCTCCGATAGCCAATCCATTTCAGCATGGTGCATCATCTAGCGCAGGTAGCGGACAGTGTCAAAACCGATCCAATGCCTTGGTAGCACATCAGGATAAGAGAAAGTCTCATGAAGTAGTTCCTGGTATGTTGTGAATTTCTTGTGTTACTCTTTGCATGTTGGTAGCCCCAGAACCCTGGTATTTAATAAGAAGCTCTATGATATTGTTGGTTAGAGATTGTCGATGTGTTATGTGAATAGTTGTGAGGATAAGATTTGTAGTGAATATTAGAGGTGAAAGAGAAGCTAAGAGTTAGTGATTTAGCCTCAACCTTGAGAAGGATTCATGAGCCTTAGAATGATGGCTTTTAGCTAAGAGGGAGATTGCAAGTATGTGAGATAAGCCAGGTCTTGAGTATGCTAGTAGGGGAGTTCCAACCCTAATAGTTGTGGTATGTCAATCTCTTCAGGTTCAAATAACCTCTCTTTTATTTTAGTTGAAGTTAGATTCTATCCATCCCCATCTGCGAACTTCCAGAATTTCTAGATAACCGCTTCAAACAGCGATGCCAGTCCTACTCTAAAAATTCTTAAGGCTCAACTTCATTTTATGAACCAGCTATGTGTACAAACTCATGTCTTCTAGTATGCTCAACTTGAACTCAGTCTTTAGAAGTCTCCTTATTAGCTCAGTAGATAAGTGTCACGACCCGAACATACACCTGGATCGTAGACAAGGGACAAGGGACAAGGGACCTCGAAGGACCCCAAGTCGACCCATGGCTCATGTATACAACTAATATCATTCAAATAAGCGGAATGACAATCATAAAAACATAGCGGAAACATAATTATAGCGTAACATCATGATATACTGAACATATACACGCTGAGCACTACATACTGGTTTGAAAAGCTCTAATACATAAGATGGGTTGATGGGACAGCATCCCCAACTAATCCGACCAATACTGAAACATAAACAATATGAAAGTCTATCAAATGGCCCTCAGAACATGAGGACTCACCAATAAGCTGAAAGCGTAAGCCGAGATGGACTAAGGATGAGGACGAGCCTGAGATTCAGACCCTGTATCATGAAATGATACAGCGTAGAAAGCATGCGGTCAGTACGTGAAATGTACTGAGTATGCAAGGTAAGTAAAATGGACATTTAAAAGTAAAATAAACTCATAAATACACATAGGAGAAGACGTCATGTTTACATCAAAACCCTTGTAGTAAAACATATGGCTCAAGGCTTTTAAATCATTCATAATCATAAGTAAACTTTATCAAAACATAACTTGAGCCACAACATAAACATAACAATACATAAAACATGCGGAACAATGGGAGGACTCTTCATAACCGACACCATCATAAAAAGCCTTTCATGATGCCCCAACTATCTCACTCAAGTGGGCAGAGACGACCCTAGCTTGCCAGGCGAGGGTCGTGCATTAGGCATGATTTCACATTTAAGGTGATCATTATCAATACATCATATCATTAGAAACCCACGGCGTCACGTGGTTATGAGACACTGGCATAGTCTTTTGAACGCCGAGCTACTCGGTGCTAGACACATCTCCCAGAAACATGCATATAGGCTCATACATAAATCAATAACATCATGAATTAAGATTCATTGGCTAGAAATATAAAATTTATCATCATTTATCCCCTTTACAACATACTTAGCCAAGAATCATAGGCCCGTTTCGTCGGCCAACATCATAAATCGATAAATCATGTAATTCGCTTCATAAATCGTAAATCATTCTTCAACATGTGGGAATTGACCAATACTTCTTCATATTCAATTCTTTCAAAATATGATCATAAACAAGGGTAACTTAAAAATCATGCTTTTCCATCATCAATAAATTCAAATCATAGAGTAGTCATCATAAATCATAACTTTCATGAACTTTCATCAAATGGGCATTTTAGATTTAAAAGATTGAAACATGATTTTTGAAGAAAATAATATAAAATCATCCCATCATTCATAATTCAATAATTAAGACTCAATTAAATCATACCCATAAGGAGAAATCACATTTTCATGCATTTGAGTAAAACCCCATAGACTTGAATAGGAGGATTCATGATTTAAATTGAGATTTGGGCATGGGTGGGGAAGAATTTCACCCATTCTAAAACCCTACATACCTGGAAATGGGTTGATTTTGAAGTTCCTTGGAAACCCACAAAGAAATTGATAGAAGCTTGAGGAAGGAGACCTTGAACCTCCCAAAAATCTCTCTAAAGTTTTTGCATGAGAATGGGCATGCATAAAGAACTTAACCCATCTTATCTCAATCAGAAAAATATCTAAAATGACGTAGTTTAGGGTCTAAAAGCATGGAAAAGTCAAAAATGCCCTTAAAATTATTTCCCTAAAAACTATCCCGGACGGACCAACAACCGACCCAACGAGTCGTGGAAACATTCCACAACTCGTGGTATCGAGTCGTCGGGTCCACTGCCTCATAACACATCTTAGATCCTTCCTATGACTCTTCAGGATGAGTCATTACATCAACCCATGGGTCGTTGAACTGATCGTCGTCAACTCCTTGACCAACCTGACTTCCCTTTCCACAAGCCTCACCACAACTCGTGGTGCCTTCCAACGAGTTGTGGTCTCCATATGTTGAATGCACTAGAAACCTCAACCTACAAGCAACAACTTGAAACAACAGGTCGTTCCTCCTCACCACAAACTGTGGGATGTCCTGTTGTTTCTCCCTCAGCCTAATTCAGTCCTTCCAACGATCGGTTACAACAACTCATTGTTCCTGACAACGAGTCGTTACACTGTCTGTTGTCTTTACTGCTCCCCTGAACTTCCCGAACCACGACTGCTTTTTACGACTCGTGGTATCCACCCACGAGTTGTTGAGTCGTCCATTTTGTGATGTTTTTGCCAGTTTTTCTGCATTTTTCAAATCAAACTCCCGAGGTTATTCTTAGGCCTTTCCGGGGTATTACAATAAGGTTAGCACATGTATGTTCTCAGTTATAGATGTCATGAATAGTTCATGCTTGTGAGTCCCTTACTCTCAATTAGACCAGATATCATGAATCCTAGTTCAGAGTCAGAAAGCGATTTGAGAATGAAGGCTCAGTCCGTATCAACTCAGTGCCATTTAGAGGAAAAGAATCTTTCTCAGTGTTTTATCTAGTTCCATGTTAGTTTCATGTCTTACAGTCCCTCTCATATCTCATCATGCATGTACAATTTAGATGCTCAGTTCAAATGTGTGAGATCAGCCCGGAGTTAGATACTCCATTGGTTTCAGCTGTAATTGATTGATTTTGGGATTTCAGTTTCATCCCTATCATTTCAGTATATTTATCCAACATTCGAGGACAAATGTTCCTAAGGGGGAGATATTGTAACACCCCTAAAGTTTTTAAGATCAAACCCCAGACGTTAAATGAGGAATCAACAGGGAAGTGGAAAATTTTCCTCATAACGAGTTGTGGTCAGATTGTGGCAAGCAGTCAAGAGGAGCAGGTGTGGATCAGTGGAAAATGGACAACCCGACGAGTCGTAAGGCAGGTAGAGACTCGTTATATCATTCATCGGGTGAATGTTGGATATCAAAGGCGTCCCAGGCAGTGTAAATAACGGAAGGACAGGACAAGTCAGCATATCAACTAACGACTCATCATGTCAGTCATGGGAAGGAACGGAAGAATGTTAGACTTTAGTGATACGGAAGGTGGTCCCAAGCCGTTAAGACAGCTAACGACCCGTGAAGTCAGTCATTGATAGATTCGGGGAATATTGAGAAAAGTTCTAGTGTACCCCACGACTTGTGGAGTGCCTCGTGGGGACTGGCAAATGCATTTTAACCTGCATTTTTTCAAGGGTGTTTTGGTAAAATATTATACTTCTAACTCCTAAACTACGTCATTTTGAGTGTTAGATGGAACGTTCTTAAAGGTTTCTTCTAGCCTAATTTCTCATTCTCTTGAGATACCCTCTCAAACTCTTCTTCCTCCCCTCTCTCAAGACCCAAAGATTCAACAAGGGTTTCTTCAAAGGCTTCAAGGTTCAAGTTTAAGAGGGAATTCCTTCTAATCAGGTATACGGGTTTTTTAACAAGGACATACTTCCATCTTTATGTCCTAAAATTTTATTAAAAACCCAAATCTCTTGCTCTTGAAAAGCATGGTTTAGGGGTTCAATTTATGGATGATTTCTTCTATGCCTTTGTTACACCTCGGAAGTTTCTATTTTTTAGTCGGCCTATTCGCATGTTGGTTGAGAGTTTTAGAGTGCCATATGTACGAGGAAAGGGCCCAGGGAAAGGCCGAACGAGTGCCAAGTCGGGATTTTGCGAGAGGAGGCCGAACGAAGCTTCCTAGAAGGGCAAAGTGGCACAAAGCTGCTCCTCTGCGTTAGCCAACGTGGCACGGAGCATAATCGGCGCGTTGGCCAGTGTGCCATGTTTCCTTGTATGCTGCTTCAAGTATATATAGGCCTCACCCTTATATTTCATGTTATTTCTCAAATATATCACGACCAGCAGAGAATAGAGACGAAATAAACATATAATTTTCATCCGATTACGCCGCTAAACGTCGTCCAGATCCAAATTAACTTAGGGTATCGAAGTATAAGGATGCAGGGAGCATTTCTACGGAGTTAGTTTCGTGAAATTCGCCCGGAGAATCATCGTCCCGCCGAGCCAAAGTTGTTGGAATTTCTCCAAACTAGTGTCAATATGATCCCAGGCTTAAAGTAAGCACTTCTCCCTTCTAGAACTTCGAGAAATAATGAGGTTTCGACCGTGTTCTGTAAAATTGGAATATAGTTAATATTTATATATAAAGTTTTCCTTTTTGCTGAATTTAGTGTTAAAACTAGTCCTATCTTTC
>JACEIK010009376.1:0-15305 GCA_018107945.1 Datura stramonium
AGCTAGCCAGACACCAGATGTGTCTAGGCCCACCAGTTAGCAGTCCAGGTCCTACTAGGGCACCAGGTGCCAGTCATACCCCCCAGGGCGGGGCGTGACAGTCACAAACCAAACGTACAGAAGGATCGTAGACACGGGAAAACGATCCCCGAGAGACCTCAAGTCGACCTATGGCATGAGCATACATCTAATTCATTCAAATAAGCAGAAGAATTAACATAAAAAAATAAATCATAACATATCAACCCGATAAAATCACTTATACATAAATAAGTTGAATTCTATACTCTATCTGAAAGCCTCTACTACAACGATGGGTTGATGGGACAACACCCCCAACTAACCCAAACATGTACTGAAACAGAAAGTAGCAACATGTCTAGAAACTAGCCCTCAAAACATGAGGACTCACCGATGCGCTAAAAAAAAACTCAGAGACAATCTAAGGATGCGGGTGAGCCTGAGAGCTGGGTCCTGTATCATGAAACAATACAACATAGAAAGTATGCGGTTGGTACGTGGAATGTACCGAGTGTGCAAGGCAAGTAAAACCAACATTTAAAATATTTAAAACACATAAATGATCATAAGAGTAGGACATCATGCTAATATCATAAATTCCATAACATAACATGAGGCTCAAGGTTTTCAAAACATTTATCGTACAAACATAATCATAATCATAAGAGAAAAGCCTTACTAAACGTAACTTGAGCCAAAATACATAATCATAAGCATTCATAAATCATGAGGAATAGTGGTAGATTCTCGTAACCGACAAACCCCATAGGAGTACACATGAAGTCCGACTTGTAAACCTAGTCAAGAGACCGTTCGTACCTTGCAAAGGTTAGAACCATTAAAGGGTGTGATATCACCATGAAAAGGGCCAATTGAACCAGGGACAGTCACAAAGGATGTCCCAACATACCAACGGTGGCACGTAGTTTATGAGATCCGAGGCTTAACCTGAGCCCCGAACCTACTCGGTGTTCGATACTACTCCCAAAACATATATAGTGCTCATAGTATAACATACATGAATTCATGGGCTAGTTAAATCTTAATAATCATAAACATTCTTGTACATACGTGAACTAGCCATGACATAGGGCCCTTGAGTCGGCCAAAACATAATTCATGAATCATAAAGTTCAATCATACTTGTAAATCATGCATATAGCTTGAAATTCATAAAATTATGATGGGTAATTTATAAAATCCATAATTTAAATCATAATTCATTCTGGGCTTGTAAATACCATTATAGGAAAAGTAGATTATAAATCAATTCATCACGGGTCATGCATAATTAGGCTAAATTCAAAATAAATCAAAATCGATAACATTATGAATAATTTGAGTCATAAAAGTTGATAAAAAAACCTTTAGAATATGATAAGATTCGAAAATCAGAAGGCCCATTAACAATCATTAGCTTTTATGTAAATCTACTTCAAAATCCCATAAACCTTTTTGTAGGATTTTCATGAAATCGTAGAGGATTGACATGGGTGTGAAAGGAAACACCCATTGATAGCCTTACATATCTGAAAACAAATGATTCTAAAATCCCCTAGATTTCCCAAGAGAAGATTGATGAAGATCATCTTGAAATCACCTAGATCACCCTTTTATCACCTTCCCAAACCTTTGCATGCATGAATGAGGACTTCGACTAGTCTATTCCCTCTTAAACCACCCTTTCTGATGTTAAAATAACATAGTATAGGCCCCTAGGACTTAGGAATTATGGAAAAGTCCTTACTAAAATCGCAGAAAATAACTGTTAGGTGGTCCTAACGGACGACCTGACGACTCATCACTAGGGCCAACGACTCGTCACTGGGGCCAATGACTCGTTATGCTGCCCATCGAGTACACTTCCTGAATGATCTCCTGTTCTCAAAATGAGTGACATAACATCTTGTATTCCATGTGTCGCTCTTTAAGAAGTGTTTGGGTGATCTAGCTCTAGTTTTCCTGGTGGACAGTGTTGTTGTGAAAGACAGCCTCGGTTATGAGGAGGTTTTGGTCAAAATACTGAATCATCAGGTTTGAAGGATAAGGAACAAGGATGTAGCTTAAGTTAAAGTGTTATGAAGGAATCAGTATGTTGAAGGAGCTACATTGGAAGCCGAAGCAGATATGATGGCTAGATACCCACATTTATTCTCTACCGGCTCAGTTTCAGCTTGAGGTATCCGTTTTGCATAGAACTCTACAAAGTTTTCATGTTCAGTTCATGTGCTCATGTTTCTTTTATGTATATGTATGTGTGTATGGTTTGTGAAATAAATTCAGCTATGTAGTTTGGATCAGGGGTAGTGATTAAATGATCAGTATTTGAATATGAGAATTGCATTTCTATGCTTTTCTATATGTTTTACAATATTCTAGGATGAATGTTCCTAACAAGGAGATATTGTTATGCCCTGGAAGCCCAAAGATCAGACCCGGGAATTGAAATAGGGAAAAAGTTGAAATTTTGCACCAGGAACAGAACAAGTCGTGAGGAGATTCGTGAGAACAGCCCACGAGTCATGATGTGACTCATAGGGAGGCTAGGGAATGAAATTGAACTTGAGAAGATGAGACCCCACAAACATGACCACGACTTATGGTCAAGTCCCACGAGTTGTTAGGTCAGTCGTGGGGTGGGTAAGAAGGAAAAAAGAAGGAAGAAGGGCAGTGTACTCAACAGAAGGACCCCAAGAGTCATGGTCAGTCCCCGAGATTCGTGGGTAGGGTCGTGTCAAAGCAGGGATAGTTTTGTTGAAGTTGAGGCAGTGCACTTCACGGATGGTGATCACGAGTCGTGGTCACAAGGCAATGAGTCGTTAAGTCATCCATGATAAGCCTAAGAGACTTGAGAGGCAGTGTACTTCATAGACGACTGCACGAGTCGTGGTCTAGGGTAAGGAATCATTAGGTCCCTCATTAAGACCACCTGACAGTTATTCTTTTGCAAATATAGTAAGGGCTATTTCGTAATATCTAAGATCCTAAGGCTTAAACTACATCATTTTGAGTTATGAATAGTGACTTTTAAAGGGGTTAAGTTCATTTTAAGCCTTGTTCATTCATGTATGCAAGGTAGAATACTAAAGAGGGTGATCAAGCCTAGCATTCATCAATTTCTCTTCAATTTCGGCATTCAAAGAAGTGTAAGAATCAGCTACCAACAGGTATGTAGGGTTATGAATGGGTGATTTCTTTCATACTCATGCCCAATCCTTCTAAATCATGATTGATCTATGACTAATCTATTGGGTTTTAACCCAATGCATGAATTTCCTAATTCTTTATGTGGGTATGATTTAAATACATTTCTACTATTGAAATATGAAGCATGGGCGAGTTTTATAATGTTTTCAGTTAAAAATCATGTCTCTAGGTTTATGAATTAAAAAGAACATTGTTGAAAAGTTCATGAAAGATGTTATTTTTGATGAATGCATAATGATGATGAGATATTATGATGAAAAGTATGTTTCCAAGCTACCCATGTATATAATCATAATTTCAATATGAATGGAGTATTTTCGAGTATGATAAAGCTTTGGGCAATACCCACATGTTTAAGTATGATTGATGATTTCCTATATTAAACTTACCACATGATTTTGGAGCAAAGACTCCCACTTATATCTTCTACTTGTGGTATGTTTTAAGTTAAAGTTTTTCCATATACATAGCTTACCACATGGTTTTGGAGCGAAGATTCCCAATATTCTTTCAGCTTATGGTATGTTTTGAGCTAAAGCTTCTCATATGCATGATTTCATAAATGAGATGTATTTGATGATTGAGATTTGTCAATAGACTATATTGAGCTTTGTTGAATAACGATGTAGATTATATGCATATTTTTGGGAGTAGTGTCTAGCACTGAGACAGCGAAGGGTCGATCACCCAATGCCTTAGAACTACGCGCTAACGTAGGTTTATACATTATGACTTTGGGACCTCCCTTGTGAGCTATCCCCGACCCTATTGGACCACGAGTTTGATATTGATATCATGGTATCATCCCTAGCCCTGACAAGGCTTTGGATGGCTCTATCCACTTAAGTGTAAAAGTTGAGACCACGTAAGCTCTATCGTGGTATGTCAGTTAAAAGATGAGTCTCCCATTGTTCCTCATGATTTTAGTTATGCATGTTCATTACTCATAAGATTTACATATTTAATGATGTTTTAAAGTAGGTTTGACTCAATGTTCAGCTTTACTTATAAATATCAGATTTCAGCTTTGAGTCAATCGATTATGTTATGATATGGTATGATGATATGTTATTTTATGATGAGATCATGATTTCAGAAAGAATGCATGTAAACCCTGCTCACAGATTCTTAATGTTTATGTTTTACGTTATGCATGTCTTTAACTAATTTTACTTACCATAGTGGTTTTACATACCCTACATACTCGATACATTCCATGTATTGGCTGCATACTTTATGATGTATCGTTTTATGATGTAGGATCCGACTGTCAGGTTCAGCCCCATTTGTAGTTAGCTTATCAAAGTTAGCCTTTTCATTGTTGGTGAGTCCTCATCTCCCCAGGACTAGACTACTCATATTTTCTTATTTATTTTCAATTTCAGCTTGTTGAGTTAGTTGGGGCTCTTATCGCATCAACTCATCATCTTTAGAGGCTTTTCAGACATATGCATGTAATCAACTTCAGATTGCGTATTCTGATGTTATGTTTAAGTTTAGACTTTCGCTATGATTATATTGTTGATTATTTAGTTTCATTGATCGAGTTAGATGTATGATTATTCCATGGGTCAACTTGGGGTCTCTCGGGGCTCCTTTTCCCCTATTGCAATCCTGGCCTCTGTTCAAGTCGTGACAGTCCTTAGCCCTGAAAAAGCTTTGGACGGATCTGCCCACTTGAGTGTGATAATCGGGACCAAATAAGCTCTATCGTGGTAATGTCGGTTATACGACGAGTCTCCCATTGTTCCTTATAATTTTAGTTATGCATGTGCATTAGTCGTGTTATTATGCTTTCAGCAGGTTTGACCCAGTGTTTAGTTTTACTTATGATTATCAATTTTCAGCTTTGGGTCATTCGATCATGCTATGATATTCAGTTACGTGCAGATCATGATTTCAGAAAATAGCATGCAAGACCTACTCTCGAAATCTTATCTTGATTATGTTTCATCATATGCATGATTTATGATCATACTTACTTAGTGGTTTTACCTACCTTACATAATCGGTACATTCCACACACTGACCGCATATTCTATGTTGTATCATTTCATGATGCAGGCTCTGATATTCAGGCTCAGTCCCGCCATTAGCCAGACTCAGCATTAGTATCTCTTGGTCTCAGTTGGTGAGTCCTCATCTTTCGAGGGCCCTTCTCTTCAGTCTTATTTTGTATTTTCAATTTCATACTATAGTGAGTTAGTTGGGGTCTTTTCCCATCAACTCGTCAATAATAGAGGCTTTTCAGATATAGAATGTAATCAGCTTCAGACTTGAGTTATGTATTCTGATGTTATGATATTATCAAACTTCCTCTATTTCAATTATGTTGATCTTCCGCTTTATTATGATTGAGTTAGATGTCATGTTCATAGCATTGGTTGACTTGGAGCCTCTCGGGGTTCTTTGTCCCGTGTCTCGATCCAGGCCTATGATCGAGTCTTGACAATTATTAATGTAAAAAGAAAGAAAATCGAGAATGCACAGTAACAAAGCTTGGAGATGTGATGATGCTACGCAGCCTACATTGCGCCAACATTGGGATTGGGTTGCTAAAAATCTGGTACTGTGCAACGTTACCACTCAATGAGGCCACCTTCCTTAGGTTAAATTCAACAGATTTTTGGTTTTATCTATTTTAAGGACATTTAATCCAATAGTTCTTTGTACACAATATAAATAGATCAATAACTCATTTAGAAGGATTACACTCAATTTTGGAGGTATCATTCGACCTAAGAAGGTAGACACCGACTGTTAGGAGGCAAGAACAATACAAGGAGCAGGAGCGATTGGAATTCAACCTAGAACTTCAATCTCTTCTATTTTTCTTACTTGTTTGTTGTGAAAGTCCTTGCTATGCTCTCAAATACTAGTATGAGTAGCTGGATTCTTTTTCTAGTATGTTGTTGGAACCACTTGTAGGATGAACTCATGATTTTGCTTAATTATAATCAAGTCATTCTTTTTATTTTTATTTCTTCAAGTATGTATCAATCATAGTTAATTGAAGGACCTTTGATTAATTGTTCCATTATATCTTTCTGTTCTCGAGTGATTCTATGAACTTAGGTTTTAGTTGAGCAATGTCACTTCATAGCATTGAGAAATTAACAACTGGAATTTAAAGGTGCATGTTAGAGATAAGAAAGCTTTGACGCGATCTAAATGAGTAAATTGATTGGTTACATAAGGTTCATTCGAGAGAATAACACTAGAAAATTACTACACTGGATTGAGAAATATTTGTGGTAAGAATATATTTATGATCGATAGTTTGGTTAGGAGAGATTATAGTTACAAGTCAGAGTTTGTCCCGACATTTGGGGAAGTCATCATCCTAGGCCTTTTACTCTTGAAAGAAAGTCATCAATCACTTAGTTGTTTAAATACCATTATTTTCTTTTATTTATTCTTGTTAGTTCATACAAAAAATTCAATCACATTCTAACCCAAAAAGTTGATTAAACTTATTTTCTTAGTGATATTAAATAACTATAGCTAAACCTTAATTCATTGTGGGATTTGACCTTGGACTGAAAAACTAAATTATATTTGCAATGACCACTTATCCTTTTAGGATGTGTTTTGAGCGTGATCATAGAACAGATGATTACAAATTAGTAACTTTTGGCAGATGGTGGAATTCTAGGTTCCATAGTCAAAAGTAGCTACAAGTGATCCGAGTGAGTGCGAGATAAGTGTCGAACTATGGCATCAAGATAAAGTTGTGTCTACTAATAGTTCATGAAAACTCTACCTGCACCAATATAGTTTGTCCTTCTTCGCGCTTACTTGGTCCATGTGTAACGATTACCTTTAAATAGAAGATCAATTAATTGGTAGAAACTTTAGCAAGAAGAAAAGAAACATCATCAATATTTGCTTATAAGATGGCTGCCAAAATTTTTATTTGACCACAAGTTATCATTAAAATCCCCTCATGCAAGAAGGACACTTAACATGATCATAATAGACATCGGATTATTTCATAAAATATTTTGATTTGCAGATAATATACCAACATATATTGAAGAAAAAACTCATGTTTGAGGATTAAGTATTTTTAGCCTAAAAACCATCTATTAAAATAATCAATTGAATTTATTTATAAAAGGCCGTTAGCAACATAACTAATCCAAATCTTTGTAAACTCTTGACTAAGTGACTGAAGTTATACATAACAATCAAAATTCTAGTTAAGATAGTTAATAATAATAATCAAAGAACATAATAATATAAGAGAAAATAAGTCTTATTTGCTCTACTAGAACAGTAATGTAAGTTGATTGATTGATTAATGGATGCTTGAACAAGAAAATATTTGTAGTGAAATTGAGAGTAATGTCGTATTTAGGAAAAAAACTAGATAGGGTACAATTAGGGGATCATGCAGTAAATATATGATTGACCTACTTAACAACCTTCCCTAACCACATGCATGAATTAGTTGTTATTGGTACGTATATCTAATTTTGATAGGATAGAACGTAATCCCTTTAATCTCGAGGATTCACTATTATGGAAGCCTCTTTCTCTTTAGACGTTCTCAGGTAAAATGATGTTGAGTGTATTTACTATAACGACCCATATATCAATATGAGGAGAAATAAACCTAGAACTTTATAAACGAGGGTAGATAACAGTTAGAGAAGTGTTTTGGAGTGAACCAGTGTAAATTGATTATTCTGGGAGAGCTACATATTGGGAGACCGCTGCAACAATGGATTTCCTGCTTTTACGAGAACGTGGTGACGGTTGGTGTCCCGTCATAACAGACCGAGGAATTAACCACCGGATCTGCTCTAGCGGTTTCCTAACTGCAATAGCGGGTACCCTACAGCAGAAATGTGACCGCTACAGTGGATGATGGGAATTATAAAGTAGGCTTAAGTGGAAGTTTTGGGGTTATACCCCATTATTTTTACAATAAGAAGGGTTAAATTCTGAAGGTCATTCTTTTGCCCAGAATAGCTTAATTCTTTTTCCAAGGTAAGTCTCCTAAATCCTTACCTATCTAATGGATTATGTTGACTCTAGAATTCAAGTAGAATCTTTAATGATGATTTTCTAAGCTATGAAATCCTAGGTCGATAGACTAAGGATGGATCATGGTGGATTGATTAGAGGTTTATAGGGGGTAACGATCATTCCCCAAGGTTTAATTGTTAAAGCATGTGGGTTATGCAGAAATTGAGACCTAGAACTAGGTGGAATTGGAGTTTTACTTTTAAAAGTGCCCTGAAGGGAAGGTTTTGAATTTCTAAGACCCTTATTTGAAGATTAAGTAATAGAATTACTCTAATATTGTTGTTGTAGATTTTGAGCATTCTGAAGCTTCGAGAAAGGACAAGGCTCCTGCGGAGTAGCTGACTTTTCTTACCCTAAATTGAGGTAGGATGATATAGAGAAGTTAGACTCTATATAATGGCATGTATGTATGTGTAATGATGATGTGTTGATTGGTCTATGGACATTATTTGCTATGATGATTTTTCCTGTTGAATTAAACTCTTGATGTAAACTGATATGATATGGTCATCGAACCAATGTGGAACTGTGTTGAATGGTTAATGGAGTTTCTTTTCCATGTTTATTGAAGTGATTAATGAATTGTTAATTATTCGATTGAGAAAGGTAGATTGTAAACTCCTTAATGTTTTAATGACAAACTCTACTATGTGACAATTGCTTTGACAATTGTTAAGGATAGTAAGAATATTCTGAGATGAGAGGCTCGTGCCCAAAAGGAGCATCTGGGTGAGTAATAATTTTTGAGTGGCTCATTTCCGAGGAGAGCATCTGGACAAGCATATGAGTGGGAGCGGGTACCGCGCTTGTACAGTACATGGTTTCTAGAGTCCCCTACAGGTCATGACTAGAAGGGCAGAAATAAGACCCTCTAGCATGTGTGTACATTGATAGTGTTTATGGTGATATGGCGAAGGCATGTGCCCAATATGGCATCATTTGTTCTCTTTTATGATGAATTTGTAAATAGTTTGAAGACATGGAGTGAGTAAGTGCTACATGTTTGGGTTGTGTTTGTGATCCTGTAATTGTAACCTACATGTGTAAAACTGGAAAAGAATTGAAGTGTGATATGGTTAAATGATTATTGTTGTTGAGTTGTTCTTTCTTGAAAGATTTTCTTTCTAGTAAAGATTTTCTTTCTATCGCATGTGATGATGGATAGTTGTGAATTGATGTCAAAAACTTGTGTTCATATTTGGATGAGCATTAGAATGTATGAATTGCTAGAAACTGGTGAAATGATGAAGGTGCAGCTAAGTCAAGCTACAACCCAGGGCAGTACCGCTGCAGCAAAAGGCCTAATCCAGTGAGCAGGCAGGTTGTCACCTGTGTATAGATATTGTTCTTGAAATGTTTACTGTACTTATTTAGGATGTTTTGGATAAGTTTCATGTTGTAGTTGTAATGCTTGTATGTTATTATGTAAGTTCGGCAAGTATTGTGTATCATACTGATGCTACTCCTGCACTTCTTTTCTAAGTGTAAAATTTGATCCAGGAAGCTCCTCTCGTCCTTACCTACAAAGCAATAACAGTTACACTTGAAAGGTGAGTGATTGCAAGATGGGCAATCCCACTCCTCAGTTGAAGATGTCTCTCCTCCTGACATTTTAGTCCTTTATTTTCTAGACTTAACATTCCTAGTTTTGTACAAAGACCTCTGGTGCAATGACAATCGAATCTTGGGATTTTTGTTTGTTTTATTTTAAATGATTGTGCTCGATCGGGATATTTCATTTCGTTTCATATTTGAAAATTTTATTTCTTTCTCATTAGCATGTTTGATGTCGAGTAATTGTTGGAATCATTGGTTCGCCCACTAAGGGGGAGGGGTTAGTGTGGGTGCCAATCACAACCATTTGGGTCGTGACATTTACATTCTTAATTACCATATTTTCCCACACTTAGCATTGTTTTGAGAACAAATATTGTGTGATTTCCTTGGTTTTATTTGATATTTGTGAAAAAGAACTAACACACATGATAGATATTTTTAGAATAAAAAGTGCTAAGGTTTTTCTAGTTTGTTATTAAAAAGAAACTCAAAATGAACAAATTTTGGAGTAAACAGGAGGTTGGCGCTGGAACCGCACCTCAATAATGAGCTCCACATCGTACACTTGGTGAAACTTCAGAGGAGGAACAAGATTGTCCCAGCTTCACACCAAGCTCCGCATCATGGAGCAGTTACTCCATAAGAAGCCTCGCGTCACAGAGCCATATCTCTACTGTGAGCTACGCGTCGCGCAACAAGGGTAGTCCGAGAAAGCTATTGCAAAGTGATCTTGGGCATAATTACATTCCCAAGTGCTATTTTATAACTTAGTGTCATGTTTGTTAATTTAATTAATTACATTCTCATGTGATTTTGTATATTTATGTTCATAAACTAACCAATGTGATTAGCCGTTGGTTGTAGGTGAAAAATGCAAAGGATGAGCTTTATTTTATGATGCATGAAGATAAAGGAAGCTCGGGATTGAGTGTAAAGAAAAAGACATGAAGAAAACATGGAAATGCCATGATCGTGTCCTACAACGTGCCAAAACAAGACATTCTCGTGTTGGGTGCCGTGTTACGCAGGCAAGTGCGCACCCGAGATGTATGCTAGGCAGTGTGCCTGCGCGTTGGCTCTTTGCCGCACCAAGTCCTTCTGCGTGCCAGTGTTCGTGTCATGCCTTTCCTGTGCCGCAATGAAGGTTGTGTCATGCCCAATGGCACAATGCCATGACATGCCAGCATCGATGATCCAGTGAGATGCCGCGACAGGCCCGCCATGCTGCTTGAGCTGCACGATGGGCAGCGTGTCACAGAGCCATTTTGGGCATGACCAAATTTTGCATTTTCTCATTTAGTAATAAATTAAACCCTTAGCTTCTAAAATTATTTATCACGTTAATATTTTGAGAAAGAAGAAAGAAGTGAAGGGAGAAGCGAAGAACTTTACCTAGAGTTCAAAATTTGTCATTCTCTTTTAATCATTCTTGTAAGTACATTACTTTAATTATGTTTTTAAGTAATTGTACGAACATGAGTGGCTAAAAATCTTCCTCTAGGATTGAGGCCACATGATATGAATGTAAATGCTTGATTTTCATATTTGGTTTGAGTTTTGGTTGTTGGTTTGTCTTGCATTCTTAATTATCATTGTTTTTATGCTCTATCACCATGAAAACAAACTTTTTAGGCTTAGGTAAAAGCTCGAAAGAGTAACCCTAGGTTAGAACAAAATAATGTAGGGAGAAAGTTCTTGTCTTTACGATAAGATTCGCGGTTAGGATAGAAATTATATCTAAGTTGCCTTTCTTGGTTAATAAAATGGTATGATAGCTAGACACCGACTTAGAATTGTCACATCACCGCTTGTAGAAGTAGTTGTGAAGCTAAGTCAAGTTAAATGATTAGAGGTACGAAAGTCCATAATTAAGGGCATAAACCCCGTAAACCACATCTGTGATGTTAAATTGCTCATGCATTAGGACGTCACATCCCCACTCGACGATGTAGGTGTGCGACTAATTTGTTGTGTTTAGAGGCTCGAAAGACCATGAAAATTGCACTTTAACTTTGTAAGACAACAACTGAAATTTTAATACTCAAACCACCATGAATTGTAGCATTGCATGATTGTCAGGACTTAACTCTAGATGCTTCTTATTATTGTTTCCCGATTATTTTGTGATCACCCCTAGATTTAATTACAATTATCCAAAATCTCTTAAACCAACACTTGTGAAAGTTAAATTAACACTTGTACTTGAATATTCAAAGAAATAGTCTAGTCCCTATGGGTTTGACATTCGACTCTTAAAAGATTCACTGTATTACTTGTACGATCGCGTACGCTTGCACGTGCACCGGGGCGCAACAATTATTTTTCACCATTGTCGGGGATTGGCAGCTTGTAGTGAATATTTAGTTTTTGTGTGATTTTTATTTTTCCTTAAGTGTTGAAAAACTTGGTATTAGTCTGTTCTATTGTAGGTAATAGGTTATCCTTACAGAACTGGCAAGGAATAGAGAGTTGGTGGAACCTTTGTTGGAGCCAGAATGCCGATTACATTTTATCCTAAGAGAAGCTCTAGAGCGGAAGCTAAAGAGATTACAGGAGAAGTTACAAAAGTATCCACCAGTAGAGCAAGAATAGTTGTTGCCTGAACCAATGGAAGCCCGACTAGTTCGCGAAGTGGCAATCCCACTAGCAACAAATGTGTCCTCCAGTATCCACAAACCGGAGCCAGGAGAAAACTTTGAGCTGAAATAGAATATGGTGCAGCTGTTACATTATAGTGGCCAGTTCACTGGAATGACTCATGAGGACCCACAACAACACTTAGAACTTTTTGAAGATTAGTGACACTTTTGTCCCCACCGGAGTGTCAACTGACTATGTCTGACTCACCCTTTTCCCATTCTCTTGGTTGGGAGAGGCAAATAGGTTGTTGAAGGCTGAGCCACCAAATTCCATTATTTCTTGGGATGACCTAACAAGGAAGTTCTTCATCATATTCTTCCCCTCAGGCAAGACTGCTAAGCTCAAAAGTAAAATATTATGTTTTAAGCAGTGGATGGAGGAAAATTTGTATTTGGCTTGGTAAAGGTTCAAATAATTGTTGAGAGACTACCCCCATCACCAGTAGTCTAATGAGGTGTTAGCTCACACCTTTATAGAGAGTCTAGACCCACATATGAAGATCCTATTAGACTCTGCATCGGGTGGGCAAGCACTGGAGAAGACATATGATGAGCTGTAGACTCTCTTAAA
This sequence comes from Datura stramonium, assembly GCA_018107945.1. Taxonomy (NCBI): domain Eukaryota; kingdom Viridiplantae; phylum Streptophyta; class Magnoliopsida; order Solanales; family Solanaceae; genus Datura; species Datura stramonium. Next base: position 13,030 of record JACEIK010009376.1, read on the forward strand.
CAAAATTGCTCAAGGAAACCCAGAGTGGCACAATGAATCATCAAGATGGGCAGGAAACAGAGCAGCAAGGCTAATAGAAGTGGATAGTGTCAATGCCTTGGCAGCACAACCTGCTTCATTGTAGCACTAGATGATGACTCAGTTCCGCAAACTGAGTATGAACCACTACAAGGACATGTGAATGCAATTCAACAGGCTCCTAACTAATGCAAAATTTGTGGTAATAATGGAACAATGCATACTCTTGCGCAGCGAACTTGAGTCAGTCAATTTTGTAGAAAATGTTCAGAGAAACAATCAGAATTATGGGAACACCTATAATAAAAATTGGTAGAGTCATCCAAATTTCTCTTGGGGTGGCAATCAGAGCCAAAGCTACCAGCAGCCTCAGCAGCAGCAGTATCAGTAGCAGAACAAACAGAATAGTAGCCAGTCAAGCAGTCGCAACATTGAGGAGATGTTGCATAAAATAATGGCTACTTAAACCCAACTGGCAGAGAATTAGTTAAGGATGACTTCATATTTGAAAAACAAGAAGATGGCCACCCGAAATCTAGAGAAGCAGATGGGTCAATTAGCATATGCTCAGCATACCAGACCTAAAGGAGGGTTACCCAGTGATACCGATACTAACCCCCGACATGTCAATTCCATTAGTCTCAGGAGTGGCAAGTAGTTGGTTGATGCACAACCAAAAGAAAAGAGGAATGAGGTACATCCGGAGCTAATCAGACAGGGTCCATCCACTAACAAAGGAGATAACTTAAGTTCTGCAAAACACAATGCACAATCATCATTGCATCCAGCATAGAGACTACCACCACCATTCCCACAAAGGCTCAAAAAGAGCAAGGAGGAAGAATGTTTCAAGAACTTCTTTGATATTTTCAAAGAACTTCACATCAATTTCCCATTACATGATGTCTTGTAGGGAATTCCAAAGTACGCTAAGTAATTAAAAGATGTGGTGGTTAACAAAGTTAGGTTGGTGGATGTATAGAGGTGGTACTGACTAAGGAGTGCAGCTATAGGGTGATTAGCAAGATGCCGAAAATGCTCAAGCACCCAGGAGTTTCACTCTCCGCATACAAATTGGTTGGAAACCACGAGCCATTATTACCAGTCGTGGTTTTAGGAGTCCGGGTGGAAGTGGAAGAAACGACAGATGTAATGACTCATTGTGGGAAACAACCAGTTGTCATTTATAGTCGTGGTGAGAGATGGACTTTAGCATTTGGGGAAGTAACGGGTCACCCAATGACCTATCATGAGTAACAATGACTCGTTGTCATTAGTAATTGTCTACATGGTCAAATTTATAGTGGACTTAACGGATGGACACCACGACCCATTGGTGGAAACAACAAGTCGTGGTGAGACTCGTTGAGAGGAAGTTTAGAAATTTCTGAAGGGCAAGCAACAATCGACTCAATGACCCATTTGACCAAAGGATGAGTCGTCCTCTATAGGCATGGTTTGATTACGAAAGCAAGGCCTGGGAAGTGCAGACGACGAGCCATACCACGGGTCGTGGTAGCTTCCAACAACTCGTTGGTACGCCCATTGGTTAACTTGTTTAGATTTTCAAGCTAAATTCATTAAGGGCATTTTCAACCTTTCCATGATATGAGGCCCTAAACTATGTTGTTTCATGTATTTTTTTGGGTATTTTAAGATAGGTTAAGTCCCTATTGCATAGATCATTCCCATGCATGCATACTAAGAGAATTCTAGAGAGATCAAGCATAGAATCAAGCTTTCCCATATCAATTCCTCCTTTGGCATTCAAGAACATTAGAATATGATCTTACCTAGGTATATAAGATTACGAATGAGTTTTTCCATTCACACCCATGCCCACTCTCTATTAATTTATCGAAGTCTACCAAAAATCTATTGGGGTTTTAATTCAATTTTTGTAAAAATATTAATGATTTGCTAATGGGCTTTTACTATTTATGATTTACATCATATTTTATGGATTTTGATTTGATTTTACAATTATTTTACTTATAAAATTATTGATCTTGGTTTCTATCAAATTTAGCCTAATTATGCATGATCTATGAAGAATCGATTTATAATCTACTATTCCAAAATGTTGATATTACAAATCCAACATAATTTATGAATTGAAATTTGAATTTATTCGATTACCCATCATGATTTTATGATTTTAAAAGTTATATGTATGATCTACTAGTATGCATGAAACCTATGATTCATGAATTATGTTTTGGCCAACTCACGGGCCTTATGTCATGGCTAGTTCACAT